>VXAV01003740.1:112643-129019 GCA_013399715.1 Alectura lathami | reverse complement strand
CTCCCCCCCCCCCCCCCCTTCACTTGCTTACCTCTGAGCTGCTGTTTCTTCTAGAGCAGAGATGAGAGCACAAGTTTTGGTTGCAGAGTGGAAGAGGCTAGAAGAGAAACTCACTGCAGTCCTCTTGGCCCCTTGTGGGTATAACTGCAATGTGGTTGGAGGGGAAACAGTTGAAGAGCCTCGCCCCAAGCTCACCTTGTTTTCTGTGCTAGTTTTAAGATGCTTGTCCCTGGATTTTTTTTATTTATATTTTTTTCTTTAAAATTAATTACCAAATACCATTTTTCAGCTCCTACCAGTGCTGGAAAGACTCTTGTTGCAGAATTGCTCATTTTGAAGCGAGTCTTGGAGACTCGTAAGAAAGCTCTTTTCATCCTTCCCTTTGTCTCTGTGGCCAAGGAGAAGAAATGTTACTTGCAGGTAAGAAGCATGCCAAGAGGGTGAATGTATGCCTTGCAGCTGTTGGGTCATGCTTTTTAAACAGAATTTTTCTGCATGGATTTTAAGGGGAAAAATATTTTGCAGAGTTGTTTCAGGAAGAATTTGTAGGTGTGAAATTAAGTTGGATAAAAATATTTGTGGGTTTAGCCAAAAAGGGAAATTTGAAAAAAAGAGTAAGGAGTAATTTAAAACATCTTACTTCAGCATAGACTTTCAAAGCATTATTATTGTTGTGCATTTGCAGATTTTTTTATAATATGCAAGTTTAAAAGGATTTTTTGAATTAGATGTTATGCCTAGAACACTGCAAAGGGGAGGTGTCAGCATTATCAGAAAGGAACTTTTTATCTTAGCTTTCCTTGGGGTGTTCTAGCAGAATCTCATGCTTTTGATTTCGTTTTGGCTTTGCTAAAATTATGTTCTGACAGAAAGTAGGTATGTCTTGGCTTCCTCACCTCAGCTATTTTAGAAATAGCATTACAATGGAAAGTCTTTTTAAAACAAACCTTTTTTTTTTCTTTTTTTTTTGAAAGACTTTCATGCCAAATATTGTTTCCTTTAGCTAATATGTCAAAGTAATACAAATTACTAAAGGCAAGAGCAAAACCAGCAGGCACTTTTGTTACAGTTTCTGACATGTAAGGAATTTTAGCTTTTACTACATCTAGAGGGTGTCTTTACCTTGCAAATTCCTAGGAAATGTTACCATCTGAGTGCAAAAGCTCCTCTGTAGAGACTGATAATGGAGAATTGCCGTTTCTTTCAACTTGTTAAGCTGGAGAATTGTCAATACTGTCTTCTGCTACTTTTGGCCTAAGGTTTGGTTTTAGCTGCACAGACTTTACAACATCTGGTGTCCTCCCACCAGCTTCAAAATATTGGTACCCTTTACTAGTGAAGTGTGTCATGTGCCAAAGCTTTGTCATTACACTGATGCTCCTTGGGAGAACAGAAGTCACTGTTCCTTGACTTTCAGCTGGGGGATGGGGTGTTTCTCTATTTGGGGCCCAACATTTGGCTTTTGCCCCAGGTTTTTCAGCAGCAAGGCCTCTTTGTACGTTACCCACTGGTATCATAAACTGTTGTACTGTGTGTTCTCTAACTTTCTTAATAGTAATTTATGCTTTTATGTGAAACAGTGTTCCCTACCTCAGTTGTGCTTACTTTCTCCTGCAATATATACTGTCTGCCTTCTGCTTTGGAAATAAATACAAATTATACTGGAGTGTGGGATAAGCAGCAGTAACTGCTTGAGCTATGGTTTTAAACTGATTAGCCGGCATTAAAATTGTTGGGGATTGTGGCTGTAGGATGCAGTCTTTGATGTGATTCCAGCAAGCGTCAGTCCAAATGCGGAGCTGTAACCGTGGCACAACATTCCGTGTCCTTGGCAAACAGGCCCTGTTCCAGGAGGCGGAGGTGAGAGTTGAAGGCTACATGGGAAGCATCTCTCCTGCTGGACGTTTCTCTTCCCTGGACGTTGCCGTCTGCACCATTGAGAAAGCCAACGGTCTGATTAACAGGCTGATAGAGGAAAGCCAAATGGACTCACTGGGTAACATGCTAGGGCATTTTTTACATCATCTGAGTACATGTGGGATTATGGGATGTTTGGTGTTTGCTCGGTTCCCTCTGTGGCAGACACTCTGTCCAGAGAGGTTGAGCAGTTTTCCTCCAGAGCAGCTCTGGTTTGGATTCAGGAACGCTGTCTGCACTCATCTACATGGCTCAGTGGCTAGAGGGTGAGCAGGTGAAACTGCAGCTGTGGTGTGTCTGATGTGGATGGCAGTCCATGGATGGGGATTATTTGCAATAAGCAGCGATTCCATAGCTAGAACGCATCTTCTAATTAGTCAGATTGAGTTAGAAGTCTGGGAGGTGTTTAAGTCCAAGAACTCTTTGTTTGTTTGGCACAGAGATTGTGTACATATGTCATCAATGATTCATCTTCAGTGAGTTCAAGGAATTATTTTCAGTGCTCACTGAGGTCCAAATAATGAATACATAGAGCTCCTCTGGGTAAGCATGGTGACTAGAAGAGCCATGACACTCATTTTTCTCTTGCAGTTTGTTCAAAAGCCCTCAGTCTTTGTAATGTAGAGTTCTAGGTCACCATGGCCTGCCATTTAGAGCTTGGGAGGAGATATAAAACCTGAGGGAGAGAGCCATATGTGCGCTTGGAGAGAGACATGTTTTCCTAGACCAATCAGAAATTTGTTCTTCTCTTTGCTGTCTGCCCAGTAAAGCTGTACCCTGTTACATTTTATACAGTAACCCCTCCCCTCTTTGCTCTGGCCTGTAACATAGCTGGACAAAGATTGGAAAGCTAGATGAGTGTCAGACTGCTCTGAGACTTCCACTTATAAAACTGCTGTTCCATGTTCATCTGCTGTCACAATATTCTTTGTATACCATTGTATAGCATTGTATACCAGAAACGTGTTTTTTTTTTTTTTTTAAACACAATAGAGAGTAAAGGAAAGAAAAGAAAGCCTTGCAGATTTTGTAGGAGTGTGAGATCATGGGGTGACACATTCACACCTGGACGACAGGGGCTGGATCGCTGTGGATTCTTCACTCTGGTGGTGGGCTGGAAGATGAGTAGATGACCACGGTTGTGCAGTGTTTTAAAATCATTTGAACTGAAGCTGCTGCAGTCTGACTCAATTCTTGAATCTTCATCCCTTCCATTGCAAGAGAACTTTTTGGTCATGCAGTTGATGATTTCAACATATGGCTCAAAGTTTGCTACTTAGTTTAGGGTGTTTTTTTTTTTTTTTTTTTAAATAGGATTAGTTTGATGCTAGGTCATCACACTGTGCAAGCTGTACTGCCACCAGAGGGCAAAGAGTGGGGTCATAGTGTGTTTATTCATGTTGGCTTGTGTGCCTTGGAAGCACACCCGTGTACTGAAATGTTTTGTTTATGACAGCACCTTTCGGAAGCTGGAGATGTGCCAAATCCATTTTGTTGGGACCTCCTTTCCATCACTACATCATTTTCAGTGCTCTGTAAGAAGAATGTGCCTGTGAAGAGTCATTTCATTCCAAGTACCGGGAGATATATGGCTCTCCCCAGGCACATTCTTCCCACAAAGCAGAACAACCAGACAAGTGAACGCAAGATTTGAGTTGTGTCCCTAGAGCTGATACCTTTTTAAAGGACGACAATTTTCTTTCACTACTTGGAAACACCTCTACTGCAATGCTATTTTCCTTCTGTCCCAACATGACCATATACCTGACGTAAGAGTATTTTTTTCTTTATGTGCTTATTTGAAAGTAGATTTTAAATTCAATTTTAGTTTAAAAATACTCTTTAAAAAATCAACAGTTTTTCTATTTGGAGATACACCTTCATAAAAACTGCAGAGTACAGACGTGAGCTGAAAATGCCTTTGTAACTGTCACCTAAAGCAAGCTTGTCTAATACTGCAAGATCATAAGCTGCCGTCTAGTTAGTTCTAAATTTAGACCTCTCCTCAACAAGGGTGTTCTGTCTTTTGAGACGAGTTACTGGGAGATGACTGCAGTTCTGGCTGGATTCCATCTCCAGCTTGAGCTGTTCCTTTTGTCGATGTCAGCCCCTTGCTGATAGCTCACATTGCCTTTGGAAGCTGTTGAGAGAAATTCAGATCCTCTGCCTGGCAGAGCTCTCTTTGCTGTAGGAAGCAGTTAAAAGCAATTTTGGGTTGCTAATTAGTATATAACGTGTGTCAGTTTTGGACATCCAGGTACACAGGAGATGCTGCTCCTCTGTTGTTGTTCAGCCTCTCGGTACTGATGCTGAAGACATTCTTAGGAGAGCAGATCAGAGAAGAGCCTGCTTCCTTCTCAATGTGTCAGCTGGGAGTGGATTTGTAATGTGCGGTTGTGGTGTTTAACTTGTTTATTTTCTTAACTTAGATGTGAAATTAAAAAATTTCTAGCTTCTTTGCACTTAAAAGAAAAATCAAATCCTCCCTGCGTGTCATTAAGAACTTTTTGAGCAGGATGTGGACTTAAAGTGGTCCAGTCATTGTGGAATAAATCTGTATGGGATTTCTCAGGTACTTGTAATATTTCTTGTCAGTGTGTTGTAGGGACACACCTCATTTGCAGACAGAAAGCAGAGACTGAGGGCAGCCTCACTTCAGTAGCAACGCAAAATGATGAAATTAGGGCCCTGCTTGTTGCTGAGTAGAAAATGCCAGTGCATACTGGGACCTGTAGTTTTCCTTGGCTGCAGTTTAAGATGAGAACAGCTTTGTGAAAAATGCCCTTTGCCTGCTGGGTGCATTCTGAGCACTGCCTGGGAGATAAGAGCTGAGTGCCCGTGTGACGGTCAGGTCTCCTCAGCTTAGAGACTGCTCGGGTAACACAGGGCACAGCTTTAGTGGGGGTTGGGGTATTTTTTACAGCAGCAGAAGGCAAGGAACACGTGGCCCATCTGAAAAGTAGTGACACACGCTGCGTTTTGGCCTGTAGATTCCTCTAGTGCCTATGCTTCATTTCAGGAAACATGTGCTGCTTCCTGGCACAAAGCCTGGCAAGGTAAGTTGTATGAATTCTGCTTTGGTAGGAATCCCATTGCACTGTCCTGTCTCAACTGCTGGAAGAATGCACTCAGGTTGTTGTATGGGGAAGCAGGGAGAAAGTTTTTTCTTGTAGCTGAATAATTGCCCATCTAGTGACCAAGGAGGTGGGAGTTTTACAAGCAAGCACAGAACAGGGAGATGTACAGGAAGATGGAGGAGCTGGCTGGGTGGGAGTTTGTAAGAGAGGCTGCTGAGGCAGTGCAGCACTCTTCTACATTAAGTGGCTGGAAAGAAAAAGGGGGAGAAAACAGAGAGAGAGAGAAGGAACATCCGTAGGAAGGGGAGAAATAAATGAGAAAGAGAAATAGCATTGAAGTAGGTAATAGAAGGTCACATTTGCCCTTCAGCTCCTGCTATTTTAGCTGCACCAGGAAGATACTACATAGCTCCACCAAAGAGGAAAAAAAACTCCACAGCAGCAGAACTAATGAAGCCTGGTGTCCTCTATGACCTGCTTTATTTTATTTTTTTTAAACTTTCCTTCAGCGTCTTCTGTGTCCCCGTGGCACTGCCAGCTGCTCAGAAAGGTGCACGTTGCTGCAGGCTGGGATGTATGCAGGAGGTGCGCTGGGTGGCTAAGGTGTAGTGGCTCCATGGTTTTCCTCTGGGGAGACCCTGATCTGCTCCCTTCTCTCCAGATGCTGATATTCAGAAAGCTTCTCAGACAATATTCTTTTCAATATTTCTACCTATCTTTCAAATTTTATGGAAGTGGCTGATAGATTAAAAAGTTATTAGCAGGAGGCAGGATGACAACGGATAGAACAGTCACGTAAGGATTTTTTCATTAGACAGCCCTAGCTAAATAGCAGAGCTCATTCTGGTTTGTCAGTGAGAAAAGATGTAATAGGAAGCTGTCTATGCCAGGGTAATTACATCTACTCTAGTTTTTTTTTTTTTTTTTTTTCCTGACATCACTCTATTGGGAAGGAACGATGTTTTTAACTGAGATCATGATGTCCACAAAGCTTGACTAGCTTATGAAGGTCCTGGAGTGTTCCTTTCCAGATACTCTGAAGCCAGGGGGCTTTTACTTGGTTATGGTACAGATCCTGCGGTACTGTTTTGCATGGTGGCCAGATTCTAACAACTCATCCTATTTATCTTTATCTTTAGAAGTTGATTGTGTGTGTGATAGGTTGTGGGAGTTGAAATGTCTTTGGCCATGATTTGTCTCCCTTAAAAGAATCAGTGGCCGAGGGCTGTCATACCTGTTGGCAAGCACAGCTGGATTTATGAATTTAAGCTCATTTAATCATCTGGAATATGAAAGGACTGAGGCTCTCTGTCCTTAGTTTGGAGGCTTGTTGGCTGTAACCTGAGTGCTTCTTGTTATTAGGAGTGGTGGTTGTGGATGAGTTGCATATGCTGGGAGACCCTCACCGAGGATATCTGCTGGAACTCCTTCTGACCAGGGTTCGATATGTTACCGAGACAGCTGCAAAACGGTGAGCAGACCAGGATGTTTGTCTTAGGATGCTAAATTATGGATGGCTTAAATATTTTGTTCTCTGAGTAATTGGAAACTTGGGTTAGCTCCAGGGCTTTTATGTGAGAGATGACCTAGACTATTTTGGTTATTAAGGTCTCATCATGCCACCTCTCCAGGGGCCTGCTGTTGCAGTCAAAACCTCTTTTCCTTGCGGTTTTTAATTTGTGTGCTACCACGGGAGTCATTCTCTCAGGAAAAGAAAGAAGTTGAAGCTTTCCTTTACTTTCTTTCTAAGCCTATTTATTAAAAAAACAAAACAAAACAAAAACAAAAAAGCAAAAACAACAAAAAAAAACCACAACCAAAATCAACTTTGGATTTCTTTTAGTATTTTTCCTAGGCAAAGACACATGGAGGAAATGACATATCAATCTTCTTAATCTTTACTAGTTAAGCTGACAGAAGAGTCAAAATCAACTGTTCCCTGTGCACCAAAACTCAAATTTTGCCAGCTTTTCACTGCTGCTTCCTGTCTTGTGAGAAATACTAGTGCTAGGGTAAGCCCAGAGTCCCCAGTTAGTTCTAGAGGAACTACCTTTTTGACACTTGTATCTTGTCTGGATCTTTTAGACAACATTTCTCATGCTGATTTCCAGGATCCAGCGGTGTTCTGGGTCGAATCAGCTCTAACACCTTCTGCAGCAGATTCTTCTCCTCCTCAGTCAAAAAGAATGCCACGGAACTGGATGTTTTGGGGGAAAAATGGGCAACCTAGGTGGGGAAGGTGTGCTAGCAAATGCTTGAAGAGCTTGGACAAGAGAGTCAACTTCCCCTGATCTTCCTTATTTCTGTCTTGTCAGGCTTTTTTAACTCTAGCTCCTGGGAAGTTTTGTTTCCTGTAACCTTTTCCAGGGTTACCAGGATCTTCTAAGAAGATTCAGGCCATCTCTGAGTTCGTTTGCTCAGATCTTTTCATTTTTTTAAAGTCTCAGTTTGTGGCTAATGGCATGGGTGAACGATACAAATGAATAGTTTTTAAATGTAGGCTTAGCAGCATAAAAAACCCCCATACCTATCATGCGGATGTAAAAGCCCGAGTTAAAATATACATCTGGGTACCTAAATTAATGGTTTGTATTTTCAGGTCTGTTAAGAATTTGTTACTTCCTAACGACTTCAGTGGAAGCCATTGTTCACCACTCTGAGAAATGAAGCTGCTTTCTTCTTTGCTGAGCTAAGGGCTTTAGTTGCCAGCTGTAGGAACACCTTTGTCTGGGTATTATTTGTCCTCAAACTGAAACAAATGGAAGTGTCTTAATTAAAGCATTTAAGACTGCAGTGGAGACTGAGCAATTCTTTTATTTCCATGCTGTTGTTAATGGCAAGTTGATCAGTTTGCTTTCAGTTTCTCCGAATATGCAGTGAGTTTATGGCTGCTGTTGCTTTAAAGAAGCTTAAAGTTTAGATTCAAAATGACAAAAAGTAAGGAATGCATAGCTTGTAATTGTGTGCGCCAAGAGCAGAGTATGACTTGTTTATTTTTCAAGGAGCTTAAAAAAAATGGCATTGTCCTTTAGACTCTTGAAGGAAATAGGCTGGGTTCATGTTTCTCTGAATGCTGTTTTCCAGAAGAGTAGTCTGTCTTGTAACTAACTCTCCTTTTCTTTTAACCACTTTCAGACAGGCAAAGCCGACCAGTCCTGGCTTTGGAGGGATACAGATAGTAGGCATGAGTGCTACCCTCCCTAACCTGGGACTCCTAGCCTCGTGGCTAGATGCGGAGCTGTACTGTACAGATTTTCGTCCTGTGCCCCTCATGGAGTGGGTGAAAATTGGCAACAACATTTATGACTCTTCCATGAACTTGGTGCGAGAATTCCAGCCCAAACTTCAGCTGAAGGTAACAAAACTCTGAGTGATACCTTTTGGGATAAGCCACTTTTTCTACAGCTAAAGTTAAAAAGACAGCTAGTGGTACATTTCTAATGTTTTGGAACAGGTGATATTCCCAACTTCATTGTTCATTTCAGAGATTGTGTACTCAGACTAAAGACAAAATTTACTACCTTTCTTTCTTTTACTGATTAAAATAAACCAACAGTCATGGAGTTCTTAAAGTTTCTTGAATCTGACTTGAAGAAATTAACTTTGCAGATATCTCATCTCTGAGCACTTGACACATAGAAAGAGCTTGATTCTGCCTCTTAGCCACCACATTCTCATGGCCTAGAATTTACTTCACTTTCATAGGTGGAGGTAAATATTTCCCAGTTAGTCTAACGAATTTGCATTAATCGCTGAGCAAATGTATTTTCATTAAATATGATGTTGGACTTGCTTGTGTTAAACTGCTAAATGAGCTGTTTTTGTCAGTGGTTAAAAGGCTGATGTCCATCCTGATTCTTCTGGATTTATTGGCAGCGTTTAGTACTTCTGTGCACTGGAAAAGTATGTGAGAAGTTAAGGGTATTGACTATAATGCTTTGGAATAACCACATGGATAGAAATGAGAATGATGCGTTTCCTACTTGCAGATTCCTATTCTGTGGAGTCTTTGAAATGTGAGCACTCTTCCTGGTCCTTTGAACAGCTGTGTGCAAATTCTGGCCTGGTGGTTGGACAACGTGGGCCAAATGGCAGCGATATTTTGAAAGCACTCAGCTCTCGTGTGCAAACACTAAAGGAAATGTTTCTGACAAGAATATCTGGAAGCTTATTTTTATGTGATCATACTGGGAAGGTGATGTTGCATCTCCTTGTCTAGATATTGAGTTAGTTGCTTTGGACAGGTCTTAAACTGAGAGAAAGAACTAAACTAGGCCTACAGCTCAACACTTCCAGGGAGTTAGCCTCTTCTACAAGAGCAGGCAGTCCTCTTGGGCTTGAAATCTGTTGCTGGACCTTCGAACTTGCCTTTCCTGGCCAGCTTATGGAACAGAACTTGATGACCTCACCACTTCTGCTGAATTTGAATGACTCCTTACTGAACTTCTGACGCATTCCTGCCTTTGCTCACCTGTTTTTGTTTGCATTTCAGTGCTTTTTATTTCTTACCTCACTCCAACCTTTTTATCTCTTCTCTGGCCTGCTTGCTGGAAAACAATCCAGCTTAGCCAAACAAAACAGATTGTAGCAGGAACTCTCTTGGGATCTTACAACCAAAAAGGCAGTCTGTAAACAGTAGGGTTTTGCATGCACATCCATATATGCACCCACATTCTTTGGTCAGCAGTGCTTTCAGGGTGCATCTTGTTGGGGATGCTCAGGCTACAACACCTCATGCTTTTCGTTTAGACAACGAAGATGTGAAGTCTTCTTTCTTAGTTGCTGTAGAGGAATGTTTTCCCTCAGGGCTCTTCTGAAGTTTAAAGCGCTAGGTTTTGGTCTCGTCTGGCAGAGCCTGTTTCTCTCTCTTGGCTCTAGGAGTCCTCAGGGGAGTAGCAAGGCACCTTTTACTTGTCTGATGTGAAAAGCAGACTCTCTCCTCCTTCCAGATGACAGCATACGGCATACCCTTGTGTAGTCTGCACCTTGTTCTTTCCCCTCTCTGTTAGCCATGACGTGGTGGTTGTAGTGACTTTCTGTGCACTGTGTGACCTTCAGTCAGAAACGGATTTATGAAGGCAAGGTGTAAAACCTTAGAGTTATTCATAGTTTCAGGACTGTCATCAACAATATGGTCACCCTAGTGCTTCGACTTTGTAATGCAAGACAGAAACTATGATTACAGTGTTCCATCTTCTTTGTTCACTCCTCTTTCCAATTTTTAATAGCAGATTCCTGCTGTGACAGTGAATTTGTTGACAGCGACAGTGTTTATGGACCCTGTGCAGTGTGAGAGTGCACTGAAAATATTTTGTCTCAATTCAGGGAGATGAAGACCATGTTGTGAGCCTGTGCTATGAGACTGTTTGCGATGGCCGTTCGGTCCTGCTTTTCTGTCCATCCAAGAACTGGTGTGAGAAGCTGGCAGACATCATTGCCAGGGAATTCCACAGCTTGCAACAGGAAGAGAGTAAGAGAAAAGTAGTCAGTAGAAGACTGCAGTATGTGCAGTGCCTTTAATGCAAATTAATTTTAGTAGGAACTATAAAAATACTTTCTCTCTTAAGGTTCTGCGAAAAACACATCCCTTTCCCCAGTTGTTGTGGACAGAGAAGGGATAGATGAGGTCCTGGATCAGCTCAAGCGCTCTCTCTCAGGTCTGGACTCTGTGCTCCAACGTACTGTGCCATGGGGAGTGGCATTTCATCATGCAGGTACTCCTGAATGTCTTGTTCTTGTGTGACTTGACCTTTACAGAACTCGTGTTCTTCTTGCTTGTAGCTACCAGCAATTTTCCAGATTCTTTTTGAAGCTTTCTGTGGCTAATGACTGAATTAAGACACTTCTCAGGTAGAGGTAAACTTGAAATTCTTCTGTTGTGGACAAAGACTTAGCTCACTGATAGTTACGATGAATCTTTTCTCTTTTGTGTTAGTTAAGAGCAGCTTTCTAGATACAACTTAAAAAAAAAAAAAAAATTAATGTGTAATACCTGAAAATTTAACTGATTTGCAGCCCACGTGTTTTCAAGTTCTGCCTAAAGCTGCTGCGGTATTTCAGGGCAATTTTCCTCAATACTGAAACAGATGAGTAAATAGAAGGAATCTAACCATGAAAATAAAAAGGAGAATGTTGTCAACACTTCTGGCTGGATTTTTATTTCTTACCTAAGTAGGTAATAGTGTATGTAACCTGCTGATGCGCTGAAAGGACCAGCAGTGGAAGATAGAAAAGCATCTGTGTCACTGAATATGTGGATTTTTTTTTTTCTCAAGAATAAACTTGGACTGAAGCTCTCAAGGAAAAGTTAGAAGATGCATGTTAGACCTGTAACCTAGAACGGAAATAACGATGAAGGATTCCAGCTTGACTAAGTCCTAGTTCCTTACTGTGTGTGTTAAATCCAGTTTTCTTCTTTCTGCTTCATTTTTCTAGTTGCTTGCAACAGGTGTAAATACCTGATATATTGTTCATCTTGCTACAACGTGTGCAAATACCTTAGCAAGGCTAGTTTATAACCATTCCTGGCAATTAACTAATGAAACTTGGAAACGTCAAAATTTTGTTTCAGTTACGTTTTGAAAGAAGTTAACTGAGGTAGTGTTGCAACTGGTGCTCCTGACAGTGAGTGGCACATGTTAGTCCAGCAGGAGGAAGAAGAGATGAGCTCGGTGAGCATTATTAGCTCCTCACCACAACCTCACCGTTTCTGGGTTTGCCAAAAGCCGTCTTTCCTCAGGTCTTACTTTTGATGAACGGGACATCATCGAGGGGGCCTTTCGGCGGGGCTTGATTCGAGTGCTGGCTGCCACCTCCACGCTGTCCTCGGGAGTGAATCTGCCCGCTCGCCGAGTCATTATACGAACTCCCATGTTTGGTGGCAAGCTGCTGGATATCCTCACTTACAAACAGATGTCTGGAAGGGCTGGCAGGAAGGGAGTCGACACGGAGGGTAAGCAGAGGCTTTATTAACATTCTCTAAGAACAGCGTTAACCTGATTAAATCCAGGGCAGTGCTTCGCAATTAGTGACTAATCATGATGAATTCCTTTGGTATTCAGTATGATGAAGTTAATCAAGATGAATTTGTTTGGTATTAATGGAGTAAAAATTGTAACTCCCAGAGGATTCTTTGCGCTGCATGAGACTGACTTTGGTATTTACATGTCAGTTACTTTAGGACTGGGCTATTTTCTTTGGATTCTTGTTATCTTCTAAAGCTCTGTTCTTTTGCCTCAGTTCAGAGATACATGCTCAGTTCACTAAAACATTTACACTTTCACTGAGAAAATTTGAAGTAAACTCCCAATGGACAGGCCTAAAATTTAAGAAATATGTCAAAAGTCCACAGGCATAATGTGACAAACTGTTCTTGTCTGAAGTTCTAACTTGGGTTTATTAAACTTCCATGAAACTTAACAATAATTTTTATGGATCTTGAAAGTAGTAATGCTACAGAGACAGGGAAATACAGACAGTTCAAAGATAACATGGTGCCTTCATGCATACAGTGGCACTAATTGGTGTTCAACAAAAGAATCCTGCCTGCTATTGTAATATATGATGGAAATCTGTCTTCCTGGATAACATTTGGAAAAACTGCATTCTACAAATATAAACACAGTGGCAAACACGAAGTTCAACAGAAGCAGGAAGGGAGGTTTGCCCCGCTGGTGGCTTGTTTGGTGCCTGCTGGAACCCAATGTAAGTAGACAGTTCTTGGATTTAACTTTCTATTTTTGCTAAAGTAGCATAGCAACACAGCATCTTGCACCCTCTATCTCAATGAGCTATCCCTATATGTTGAAGAAAAGGGCAGCTGCATGCTGTGTTCTGAAATTTTCCAGACTTTGTCATTTGAGTGTAGCTAGCAGGTGTAAAACTACATGGATCCATTTTTTGCTCTTCAAGTTACAATAATTAGTATCCTTTTTTTGACAGTTCTGATGTGACTGTCTGTTTTGCACAGTAAGCAGTTGATTTTGTGCTGATGAGCTTCATGAATGTACCATTTTTCCCATTCTGTGTGGTGTTTTGGATGAGAACATAAAGCTACATTACCAGCTGCTACTCTTTCACAGAATAGGGAGACTGGAGGACAGCAACTTCAGCTGGAAAAACATGCCTTGTGTGGCTAGGAAATTCAGCTGACACAAACATTTTAGTGCTGGATTGTCTCAGATTTTTATTTTTTTCTGATTGGATGGAAATTTAAAATGTTACCTTAGAAATTGAAATTGGATTGTTTTCTGCGTTCATCAAATCTGTCATGTTCCTAAAGTGAAAGAAGTAAAGATGTTCAATACTGGTGAACAAGAAGTAGAAAACAGATGACAGCTTCGGTTCTTTTCCACTTCCAGTTAGAGATATGTGCGTATGTTGAAAGAGTTAGCTACAGCTGCACATGCAAAATTAAGTGTTAAAGACAGATAAAACATAACAGGGCCCTTTTTGTTTTTAATGGAGATTTTTTGCCTAGCTAGCTCGAGTCTTCTAGTGTTTGTTTATCCTGATCCTGTCCTAGTCTTCTCCTCCCATCTGAAATGTTCGATAAGAAATCTTAGAACAGGGCGGTTCCTTTTACTTTTTGTTTTAAAACTGTTTATAGGTTGCAGGTATTGGCTTTAAGATCACTGTTGTACCTCAAGGAAGGGTTCTGCCCAAATCCTGAGTGACTGTCACAAGATGGTGGGAGCATCCATCTCTGTTACGTTTATCACGCTGCAGTGTCAAAGTTATTGTAGAGAGGTGTAGGTCACATCAGAACCTAAATATGAAATGAGTTGATGTTCTTTGTGGCTAAAATCAAAATAGGCTATGTTTTCCCAAAACTGCTTACAGGCAGTTGTTATATTGTCTCTCTCAGCTCTGGCAAATAGTTACATGGTCAACAGATGTCAAAAGTTCCACCTGGCAGGATAAGGAAATCCCGGAGAGACACCCTCTAAGCATGTCTTTACTTCCCCACGCTGCATTTGTAGTATTTATTGCATTCCTTAAATTTCAGTTGTGTTTCCATTACCCCTAGATTTGCTTCCTGTAGCAGCATTACTGTGGCTATAGGTGTACCAGAACTTAACATTCCCAGGATGTTACTGAGATACCCACTAACAAAATTACCTTGGTGTCCAAGCTACGTGCACTTAAATCTTAGCCACGTATCATAAGGCATGTTTATCGCCTGGGCGATCCAAATCTATCACTCTCTTCTTAGTCAAGGGCAAGATTCGTTTATTCTATGCCAGCTGGCAAAGCTTCTTACTAGCTGTGTCTCTCAGGGACCTGGTTTCTCTGCAGTAGCTTTGTTGAAAAACCCTTGCTTTATGTGGCCACTCCATTGTCCCCTTGTGGTCTGTGCTGTGATCTCATAAATACATTATCTCATTATTTTTGTCCTTGTTTCACAGCTCGCCTTCCTCTGTCTCCCACAGAATTTCAGGAGTAACTTCAAAATTCTGTATTAGATGTTGTTAGGTAAGGTATAGTCAGATGTACTGTTAGTGGAAACCATTCAGGCTACTTCAGATTTTTTTTGTGTGTGTATGCACGAGTATATACAGATAGACATGCACACGTATATGCATTAATGAAAGTTCAGAGAATGCGCAGTTAGATTAATAACTTCAATGGATTTCTGAATGCGTTTGGTATCTGTTATTTCAGTTTGAGAATGGAAGCTGGTGGACTTAACACAGGCTGCCAAAGTGCTGTGCAGCTTGTATGTCTTCTTCTGACTTTTGAGAATCCTCTCTGTTTAATAAAGCAACACAGAAGGAAAACTGATGTCACGGTGTGTGTCATTGTTCCAGTCAGCTCTGCAGGGAGAAGCCAGAGTAGTTCAACAGCAGAGCAGGTGCTCAGAGCTTATGGAATTTCCATCCTTGGGGATGGTAAAAGTTGATTTGGCAAGACCCTGGCCAGCCTAATGTAACTTTGAAGAGTGTTCTGCTCTGAGCTTTTAATTCTGAAGTATTATGCATCTGTGGAGTCCTTAGATAGCAATGGCTGTACACTGTTCGAGGTTGCACAGGTTTTTTTCTATTTTCAGTCAGCTTTTTCAGAAGTACCTGCAGTTTTCCATTCCAATAATACATCATCAATGACCTGTATGTAGCTTTTATAGTGTTAAGGTGCCATAAGGTGGTGTTTTTTTTTTTTTTTTTTTTCTCTTGTATAGGTGAGAGCATTTTAGTTTGCAAGCCCTCAGAAAGATCGAAAGGAACTGCTCTGCTTCAGGGATCTCTCAAGCCTGTTTGCAGCTGTTTGCTCAGAAGAGAAGGGGGAGGTGTTGCTTCTAGCCTGAAGCGCGCAATACTTGAGGTACAGGACGTGTGGAGAGGAAGCAGAGCTCTGCCTGTGCTGTTAGAATGGTTTCATTTATGACACCATCAAATATTTGGTGTGCAGTTTCTTTTTCTTTTGTTCCCTCCCTTGTCAACCCGAGCAGCTTCAGAAGAAAGTTACTTGGGTCTGCCAGCTTGCTGCAATATTTAGCATGTTGTTTTGTGTGTTTCGATCTCTGCTTGGTGCAGAGATTTTGACATAAGCACACTCCAACGAGTTATTAAGCTTGGCTTTTTCATTCATTTATGCTCAAACTGCAGACAGAAGTGTGTGTAATGCGCATGTGATCTGACAGTCTTTACTGGGGAATGCTTGCAACTTACTGATTCCTGAGGCTTTACAGACTGAATTAGGCCATCATAACATTTGCAGAACCTGAAAGTGTCCCTTCTATCACCTCTCAAGTTATCTGCCTCTTTTGCACACAGATGATCAGAACTTTGTATGTAAGTTTTTGGTGAACAAACAGGCATGGTACTCCATTTGCTCCCTGTGCCCTCCTCTATAGCGTTCCCACACAAGCAAAAAGGAACGAAAGTGTTATTTCATATGAGTGAGCTCATCTCCTTTTCCAAAGGTACTTTTGGGCTTGAACTGAGCTTAGGCATTTTAAATAGAGCTCTGTTCTTTACTGTGCTATTCCTACTGTCTTTCATGAAAGCAGCTGTGGTACTCAGAGCTCTCAGAGCTTTTTTGTGATTCCGGAGGTTTAGAATTCTAACCAGGCCGCTCCAGGTTTCTAAATGCCCTTTTCTACATAAGAGCTACCTAAATGATGTCTTCACTTCTGGTGGGAGCGCTTTACCACATGAAGGAAATCCAGTGAAATGATGAAAGAGAGTTTTTAGTCAAATACCCTGCAATCTCAAGGAAAATGCACACATATAAGTGACCCACAAGGAAAAAGTTGTATGAAAAATGAAACAAAATCTAAGGGGAAAAACTCTAAATCAGGAAAATAATCATAGGGCATAGAATTCACATTAATTATTTAGAGACAACTTCGCTGTGCTGAAGGGTCTTGGGTGAACTCATCCT
>VXAV01003740.1:37796-109976 GCA_013399715.1 Alectura lathami | reverse complement strand
CTTATACTTTTTAATTACAACAGCTTCTCTAATGTTGTTCTAAATCAAATACACTGTGAACAAAATATTCTCTTGCGTTAACCGAGCCTAAAACATTTTCTTGCAAAGTCTGTTCATTTTCAAGGCAGAAGGTTGGTGTTTTGTTTTTTTTTTTTAAATAAAATAATTGTTCTCTACATGTTTGTTATGAATTACAGGGAAATTATCTGCTATAATGGTCTTTATTTCTCAGGCTTGAATCTTTTACTTGTACAAATATGAATTTTAAGACCTTGTGTTTTAGAAAATCAACTGAAAAATATTAGGCTAGGAAAATGGTTTCCTTTAAAAACAAACCAATCATAAACCAATAGGAAAAAATAAAACACAATCTCCACCTTATTCATGCTTGTTTTTCTCAGCAGATGAAGGGGAATGAACAACTTACAACTGCACAGACATCTGGTATTGTGTTCTATTAAATGCTCCTCAACAGCTCAAAGTAACTGATCTTGCAGTATGTCGATACGTACCTGAAGATTTTTGTCTCCTCATACTCAAACTGACTGTGCTGACTGAATGATGACAGAATTGTTTTTCTGTCTCTAAGTGTGTGAATGCTTTGAATGGGTTTTTTGTTAGTGTAACTAAAAGTTGAAACTTGTGTCCTTTAGGTAAATGAAGACTTCAGTAAGCTCTGGCAACACCTGTGCTTCCTCCTGCTTAATCCTGTGTCACGGCAGTGGCTACTGTGGTTGCTAGGGGTTCTAAGAGGCCGATAATCCATCAGTTTTGTTAAAAAGAGTGATTCTGTTTTGTTAAAGGAGAATAAAAATACAGCTTAAAAAATGTTACAGTGGATTGGATTTAGGGAGCAATCTGACAAAGATTCCAAACTGTTTCATCATTAGAGTACCCGTATGAGTCATGTCACATCTTGTCAGTACAAATACTGCAACAACTAGGTTAGAAGAGCTTTTACTTTCTTCAAGGTACGTGATTATGACTCAGTGCCACTGAGTTTTGTGTGTGGGATGCTCTAACCACATTCTCTAGACTGTGTTTTCGTTTGCCCAGAGCTCTGCTCTGTTTCTCTGAAATCGCATTTTCCATTGCCTTATTTTCCTTAGGTCACCCCGGTGTATGAGGAGTGGACCACCATTGACTGGTACCAATTTTTCTGCCTATGGGAGAAGCTGCCTGCCTCAATGAAACGTGTGGCTGAGCTGGTGGGGATTGAAGAAGGCTTTCTGGCTCGCTCTGTAAAGGGCAAAATCATAGCTAAAACAGAGAAACAGCACAGACAAATGGCCATCCACAAAAGGTAGCCACAGACAGACGCGAGCATGCAAAGAGCAGAGTCTGTAACACGAGGAGAGGACAGGTTCCTTCTCTTCAGGAGCTGGTTCTCTCGCTGAGTGAACTGAGAGATCAGATACATGTACAGAGACCATGGGCCCAGTGTGCTCCATACTGAGAACACTGCTGCTGTGAGGAGTTTGTGCTGCATAATTTGGAAGCCATCTTCTGTGCTTCTTTTTTTGTGCTGTCCTGTAGTACCATTCTTCCTACGCTGTCACAGAGGATTTTGCCTGTACTCTAATGTGACCTGGGTGATGATCTTATTTCCATGTATACTTTTTTTTTTTCCTTCAGGTTTTTCACCAGTCTTGCCCTTCTGGATTTAATCAGTGAGGTTCCCTTAAAAGATATGACCAAGAAATATGGTTGTAGTCGTGGCCAGCTTCAGTCCTTGCAGCAGTCTGCTGCCACCTACGCAGGTGAGTTGTGTGTGCAAGAAATCTGTAGGAAACTTAGGCTAGCCTATCTTCTTTCCTTCCAGATAAGGGGATAAGAGCCACAGTGTGTGACAACAGTCAGTCTGGTAAAACCACTTCCAACTTCATAGCTTGATCTGTGGCTGCCCCTGCTTTGAGATGGAACCACTGAACCGCAGTGCTGTAGCATGCTAATGCCTATGGAAACCATCTGTGTTCTGTGCAGAAATGCAGTTTGTTCAACACTAAGCATGGGAAGAAGCACAAGTCCATTCTGAAGCTTTGCAGTATTAGAAAAGAGTATTTTTCAGAATGGGTGAAGTCTGGGGTCTCTGAGACAGTGTGGCTTTTTCCTGGTTAAAAAGGTAATTGGTCAGGAAGTATGATTTTACAGTTCTCGAAACAGAGTGAGTAGTCTCTGCGTCATTTATCACCACATAACAAGAGGCCAGAGAGCTGTCACCTTTACCTTGACCTCCTTAAGAGGGCTGTGTAGGTGTAGAGGTAGCAGCCCACCATCTAATCAAGAAGTTTTTCTGTTACCTAAACCAAGTCTTCCATTAGTCCGTAAATGTATCTTCAATTTTTAAGACAGTTTTAGCTCAACTTGCGAAACCCTGTGTGTGGGTTGCAGCATGAGTCAAAGGCCCAAATTAAAAAGGTCATGCCGACTGATGCAGGATAGTTTAAATTAATTCTGGTGGTATAAATAACTTCTTGTTATAATGGTTTCACAATCCTGTGTTCCCAGTGTTAATCGTTTTCAGCAATCAGGTAGATGAGTGCAGGAACAAAAGTAATCTGGGAAGTAAAATGAACTGTTGACGTGACATACAGTTAAGAGAGATGATAAAAAAGCTGTATTCTATAATCACTGTAAGATAATGGCAGTAGGGGGTGCCTTTCAGTTATTTCATTCTCTTACAGATACAATCTGTGAGTAGGATGCTGTCTTTTCCCTGCTCTTTTCCTTCTCCCGTGTTCTGGGGACTGCAGCTGTAATCTTTACCGTGGGCTTTGCTAGGTACTGTGAGTAAAGTTCTGCAGGCCAAGTTCTGCTCTTGTGGACATCACTCTTAGTGCCCCTCATCATTGCTTTTCCTGACTTCTTTTCTCCAGCGTGCTTCGTTCATAGGAACCCAGTTACAGGATGTGCATGTGCTTCGTATCTGCAAGACTGGAGTCTTTGGAAAAGCAGTGTTGTTCAGAATTTCTACCTCACTTGTAAACTTGCTTGATTCTAGGTTAAGGTGACTTCTGCAAGAGCAGCTCCTCGTCAGGGCTGTAATAGACGTGAGTTAGGTGGCCATTTCTGCAAGTACTGGGGAAGAGAGAAATGTGAAGGGAATGCCTGCTCAGATGGGACAGAGGGGTATGGATACAGCTCAGCAGAGGTAGATCTGGAGTTGAGACTGGTGCAACCTCTGTGTTCCAGGAATGGTAACCGTTTTCTGTAACCGACTGGGCTGGCACAACATGGAGCTGTTGCTCTCCCAGTTCCAGAGCCGCCTCACTTTTGGGGTTCACAGGGAGCTTTGCGACCTGGTTCGAGTCTCTCTGCTGAATGCACAGCGTGCTAGGATGCTTTACAACGCCGGCTTTGTCACGGTGGCTGATCTCGCGAAAGCCAGTCCTGGCGATGTGGCAACTGCTCTGAAGAATTCAGCGCCATTCAAAAGGTGAGAAATCAGCAAGTCCAGCAGGCAAGTAAGACATTTGTTTATAATGCGAAGGATTTCAGGATGAATCCCGTAATTAAATAAGACAGCCTTTTGGGACTTGTAAATGTTGCTTAAAAATAACTTGGAGTCTTCTGTGACTGATCACAGTAATTACATGATTACTTTGAGATTAATAGGAGCATGATGCATTTGCAGCATGAGTTTGTGAGACCCAAATTTTCTTCTTGCTCCTGAATTTTAAATGCTTTTTGGAGAGATTTTTCTTCCTCTAAATGGTTAATGCTTTTGTGCTGTACCATGTGATCAAATCAGTTCATGATGTATTTCTGTATATAATTTCAGCTTCTTGTGATTTTTCAAGTTAGAGCAAGGGTAAACTTCCTAAATCAGATACCTATTGGACTCTGCCATGGTACCTGTCTGGTTCATGCTCCTGAGGTTCTCTTTCTCTGCATGGAGTGCATGGAAGAGGATTGATTCAGACCTGGATCTTACCCTAATGGGGAGTTGTGACTTATCTGGGGCACATATTTGGAAGCAGAAACATGGAATGCTTCTAGGCTATGCAGCGCAGACGCAGCCAGTGATATCTTTCATTGACACCAGTTCACATGAAGAAAACTGAAACTGTTATTTCCTGTTAAGCGTGGTACATTCTGGACACATGCTTCTGTGAAGTTATGATGCTAACTGAAACAGGAGCAGAGCAGAATAGGGCCAATTCTTTGTGCTGTTTGTTATTTTCTGCCTGAAGGTTCACATCCGTCTGTTCCCTTTCCCACAGCGCTCGCAGGGCTGTGGACGAGGATGAAGAGTCAGCGGAGGAGCGGCGTCGGACCGTGCATGGCGTCTGGGCGGCCGGAATGAAGGGCCTTACGGAAAGTGAAGCAGCTTCCCTCATTGTGGAGGAAGCCAGGGGACTTCTCCAGCAGGATTTGGCATTGATGGGAGTGCAGTGGAACCCAGAGTCTTCTCTTGAGACTGATACATCCTCTGTGATCAGCAGCGAGTCAGAGCTGGAAGACAGATTATGTAGGTCAAATGGAGAGCGGTCTTCTGAGCCTTCTAGGGTGTTAAACAAGGAAGAGTGTGGAGTTCAGAGTTGCAAGGGCCTTGGTTCTCAGGCTGGAAACCTATCAAATATGAAAAAGGGATGTAAAAGGCGACTGAGCAGTAGTGCAGCAAGCTCCAGACATGAGAGCGAAGTCCCATGCAGGAAACAGGCTCAAGCAGAGGAAAGAAATGATGACACTGTGCACAGTGCGAGAAAGCGGCCCAATGTGAGCAGAGATGATGGAGACGTGGAGGGAATTCCTGAGGTCAAAACCAAGGCGGATTCCAGGAGAGCCATCCCAGAACTCCCAACTAAGCAAGGAAGGACACCAACACTAAGAAAAATGTCTTCAGCCTCTAGATTGCTAAGAAGTATGGACACGCATTTAAACCGGGCTAGGAATAAAAGTACAGTTTCACAGCTGCAGAGGTCACTGCTTGAAGATTCAAATACGTTTAGCATGGACATAAAAAATCCTTCAGCTTTTCACCCCAGCATTTCTAAAGATAACTTATTTTCCGACCAAAATAATCAGGAATTTATAGAAAAGAGGTCTGTGACTCAGAAAGTCTCAAATCCTGTACAAACAGGGGAAAATAATGCTGGGAGGAAAGATAAAATGGAGAGTTTATTTACAGAGCCTTCTACCTCTCATGAAGGCATGCCTAAGGGGAGGGCGTGTTTTCAGGCAACTGTTATGTTACAGGGTATGCCACTCATCAGCATGGAGACACGTGATACTGTAGAAAATCCAGTGATACCTGCTAGTGCTAGAATACAGAGAAATGAAAATACTGATGATAAGCTGAATAAAATCAACAAAATGCAAACAGGTATGACCTGTGCTGAGGTGATGACTGATAAGCAGCAAACTGCTTTAGACACAGGTTGTTGTAATGTGAGTGCTAGCTGCTCTGGAAATGGATGTGTCCATAGTGGCAGCAGGAGACAGAAGCCTGTGCATTTTTGCCCTGGTGATGATAAATCCTCCCATGTTCAGGTCCAGAGTGGTGCCAAAAATGGGAGTGAAAAACCCAACAGAATATTGCTACAGGCTGGAGCACTACAGAGAGGCAGCAATCATCCTAAGGATTTTCTGAAAGACCCTCTAGTAAAATCCAGAGCTGCTTGTGATGCAGATGATGTTCAGAATGGTCCAACCTCTGAGCTGATCTGTGACTCTAGAGACTTTGAAGACAGCTTCCAGTTGGATACTCAGACTGAGAGGATAATAATACAGGAGGCAGCAACTGGAATCACAGGATGGCAGGGAGTACAGAGTTCAGAGCTGGCAGCAGTGACAAAGCAGGAAATCTCCAGGAAAGGAAGCACTTTGCACACTGAGAACGCGACTGGGGAAGAGCTAACTACAACAAGAAGGAAACCGGGCTTATCGAGTCTTACCACAACAAATAATGTTGTAAAAAACACAGATCAGCATTGCAGTAACAAAGTTTTGGTGTCTGGAGGCCTTACTGCACAGCCTGTAGCAAAAGAAATGGAATATGTGCCTGTCCTTAAAGACAGTGACTTCTCAGTGACTGACTCCCAGCTACACAGTTTTCTACAGGATTATCAGACCCAAAATTCAGTGAAAGGAGAGCGTGCTTCTAAAGGTCCTAATAAAGCAGTCTCTCCTCTTGGTAGGGAGCACCTTGTACAAGTTGGATGCCATCCTGTCACTGAAACAAGCCTGAATATGAGTGATAGCTTGCTGTTTGATGATAGCTTCAGTAATGTCAGCGATCTTTCAGCTGTGCACATCATGGAAGCTGACAGAAAGGAACCTGAGGGGAGGCAAGGGGCTTTGCCTCCTGCAGACGGTCTTTTGCAGAACCCAAGGCCTGCTCAGGAAAAATCTGGTGTCAGTGACAATCAGAAAGAGCACAAGGATCCAGCACAGTGTAATGAGGCATCTGTAGCCTTTTCTGATCTCATGGCTGAAGTTTTGGATCATGCAAACTCCCCATCTTTTCTGGGAGATTTTCCTTCACCTTATGGTCAGTCTAAGTTGCAAAACCCAGCGATTTGTAACCATGACCTCCATCCGAAGGACTTAGAGGTGGATCAAGGTGAAAAGCTCCAGAACAGCCAGCAAACTTTAGGCGGGAAAACCCACCCAGTGGCGTGGATTGGCCACTCATTTGAACTGAGCCCAGGCCTGCAGGATGTATTAGACAAATGGCCTAGTCCTTCAGGCATGGAACCAGCCCCAGTAAATCTGAGAAGCCCCTGTCTGAAAGGAGAGTTAGTTGCTTCCATTGCTCATCAAGAGCCAAAGGCAGGTTTTGAATTTGACCATAGTCATCCAGAGCCTTTGCCTAATTGTCAGGATTTAAAAGACTGTTACAAAGTTAAAGCAAACAAAACAGAAGACGTGGATGTTAAGAAATCAGACAGTGTAACACTTGTGCTCAAGGAAAACAACAGGACATCCTCTCCTCCACCAGACAATTGTAACGGGTTTATTCCTCCAACACCCCCCGAAGAACTTTTTCCAAAAAGTTCTGTATCTCTCTCTGTCAAATCTGCAAGGAAGAGCGAAGCTGCCTGTGTGAACAAAGGGCAATTGGTTGAGCCACAGCAGAACTGCAAGGGTGATGCAGAGCAGCAGGTGAAAACACTCCAGCTCAACGCGGGGAGCGTAGCCCCCGCTGAGACTGATGAGGTAAAGGATGATTCCACCATAGACCAAGGCTTTTCTCTGCAGCTGTCTCAGGATGCTTTTCCACTCATTCCCTCAAGTGCTGAAAGCTTCACTATTATCGATGTAGCCAGTGACAAAACACTTTTCCAGACTTTTCTTGCAGAGTGGAGGGAGAAGAGCAGATTCTCCATCTCGGTGGCATGTGAAAGAACAAAACATCTTTCGTCACCCAAATCGACGATTGGTGGCAGATTCAGACAAGGTTGGTTCCACGTTCTAGCACGTTATCTTGGGAACAACATGGTGGCATATTCAGCTTAAAGCAGCAGTGATGGAGGAAAGAATCTCCAAAAAGGAGGAAAATTACTGGCATTAGCTGAATATTGTCAGCCTCAGTAGAGCAAAGCTGCTGAGTGTGTTAGAGAATGGAGAGATGATGGCAGCTTTTGCACTGTGAGGGCTTTGGTGGTCCTAGTGAGGTGTTAGCAGCTTCTGTGTGTTTGGAAACATCTGAACATACTTCATGTGTCATATCTAATTTTAAATTGTGTGTGCAGTCCCTATCGTGTATATCTTTCCATGTCGTAAGTTCCAGTCTATTTTAAAATAAATAATACATTTAACCCTAAACTGTACGGGTTGCCCATGGTCTCCACAAGACAGAATTACTTGTGAGATTGCATCTGAAGCAAGGTTAAATGTTTCCCAGTTTGCAAAATGTTAATTTGGTTCAATGTATCCATGCATGAAGCTCAGGTCTGTCCCTGGATTGTTGTGATATTGTTGAATCTTTTTTTTTCCCCACAGAAGTATTCATTCGCTGCAGTTTGTGTGTGCTGCTGCTGCTGTATAAGCATGCCATTCCTTTAAAAACACAGGATGAAGCAGAGCTGGATTTTTTGCTATTGTATAGTCATAGTAGCAAAAAAAAAAAAAAAAGCACTTGTCTGTGAGAAATATATTTTTATAGCTAAATGTATAATGTTTTACAGAGCAAAAGGAGGGAATACAGTTATGCCTGAGCTTCTGAAGAGATTGCTAGGGAAGGCCAGAGCTTTGCAGGGATGCTGTATTGGTGACTTTCCGCCGAGAGAGTAGAGAAACTACTGCTGTTTTAAACATCTTTTTTTTTTTTTCAAAAAGAAACTTTTTTTTTTTCCTCCATATAGATAAAAACAAAGGTATATATTCGCTTCTAACAAATTTAGGCTCAACTGTATGTACCTACATTTTCCAGAGCCAAGCTCTCCTGTATTTGTGGATGCCGTTTTATGACTGTAACTTAAAAATATTCCCTTAGTAAGTTCTCCTCAGCTGATGGAAGTCAAAGACGATGGATTTCCTGTCCAAGACTGTAAAGGTATCTTGGTGGTCGGACTGGCAGTATGTTGGGGTGGAAAAGATGCCTACTACGTCTCATTGCAGCAGATGCAGGACCAGACTGGTGAGTGAGCAGACGGTGCTACCTTACAGAACACTGCATTTCCAGAAATTGCAATAGACAGGTTCTTGGAAGTGTGGTGAGCAGCATCAAAACATGTCTGGTTTGATAGAGTGTATAAAAGCAGTATAGATTTATTGTTGTTTGTTCACTGTCCTACTGTACTTTTTGTGCTTTAGTTGATTACATTCAAGATTTTTCTCTAGCTTTTCTTATGCAGTGGGTAAAACGTTGATTTGCTCATATTTTCTGCCCTAGAAATCAGTATGAGTTTGGCACCGCCACCCTTGGACAAAAACCTGCCTGTAACAGAGAGACTGCACCACCTGCAGCTGTACCTGCAGGAGAAGCAGGAGCGCTCGCTCATCATGTATAACTTCATTCAGCACTACAAGACCCTAGTGGTGGCTTGTGGCATCTCCTTGGAAGGAAGCTTCGAGGACCCAAAGGTTGGCAGGATTAAGAAATGTATCTTGGGTAAAACTACCAGGTGAAACACATAAATGGAAGTGCAGGAGGACCTTCTGGTGTTTTTCTTCTGTAATTTAGATTAGAATATGAACCTCTGTCAGGGGTTTTAGGGAAAGATTCTTCCAGTGGAAGCTCTAGAACAGTATTTAGAGGAGCCTTCTAGTGCTGCGTGTGTTTGTGGTGCCTGCAAAAGAAACAGAGCGATGCAGCGATGTGTTAGCACATCAAACTTTCACGCCTGAGTACTTAAGTGAGGAGGATGAGGTCTGCAGGTAAGCAGCAATGCTGTTCAGCACGAGGACCAACTCAGATTCCTCACTGATACATAGTTTTAGGGTAAAATTAAAGAGCAATAAAAGTAGCACCTTTCCCCACGCTGTTCCATGTATGAAAAGGAGTCATACTCATATTTGTTCCTTTAGTGATGCAATGAACGCATACATTCACACCCCCACGGCCCCCACATACCCCTACATATATATGCATTATTTTTACCTCCTGCTTGTGTGGCAGGGACAATGTAGAAACCTGTGCTTCATCCTGTTTTGACACAACAAATTGAAATACAGCTATGCGCGGAGTTGCTTTGAAGGCAGTGGGAGTTCTGAGGGTTACTGAGAACAAAATTTGCCTTGCTACTGCTGCTGATGTGCAGAAAGCAGGAAAGCTCAGCTTGACTCATATTTTAGGTCAACAGCGAGTCCTGATTGTTACAAAGTCGTTTTTCAGAGTAACCGACTTCTGATCCTGGTTGTCTCTTTTAATCCCTTTTGTGTTCAGAGGATTTAATAAGTAGAACAATGGAGGACAGTACTTTTAGATGTGTTAAGTCGACAAAGGGCAAGGTTTTCAAATGTGCAGAATTAACTTTCAGTGAGAATAAAGCATTTCAGTGACCTATGCCCTCTTACAGGTTTTATCTGAAATCATGCAGCTTTTCCACTAATTATTCCCGTCTGCCTGACAAATCAAGAAGACTGATCTGCACCACCACCCCAGTCACGTGTTAAGTTTGCATTATGATTAAAATGGAAACGCGGTCTCATGGAGGTCCCTCTTTTCCAGGTTGCGTGTTGGCTGCTTGATTCTGGCTCCAAGGAACATACCCTTCACAGCATGGTGACCAGCTTCCTACCCGACGAGCTGCCTCTGCTGGATGGGGTGGGCACCGGGCAGGGGGTGCAGAGCCTGGGGCTTTGTGCCGGTGGAGATCATTCTGGGTGCTACAGAGCAGCCATAGAGTCTGTGCTCGTCTTCAGCATCATGAACCACCTCCACAGTGAACTACAGAAGGAAAATCTGACAGGTAGAGAGGGCTTCTCCGCTCGGGGGCAAGGATAGAGGGTAAGGGGGTACTGCCACAAACTGGAGGATCAGTGGAGAACAGAGGAGGTTTGGGAGTGCTTATACGAGTGTATTCTGTGGTAAAATGCTGAGCTGTTAAAAGGAAAGAGGGAACTTCCTTTGGAAATACATCTGTTTTGCCAATAAAAAACTAACCAAGGGAGAGTTTGTGGGCTCATTATAGGATTTAAGATGCTTTTGTATCCTAAATATCCATTGGTTGAGGCACCCACTAGGGTAACAGCAGACGCTATTTAAAATCTCTGCCTCAAATGGATCCTTGCCTCCCAGGTGGGCACCCTGGCCACTCTGAGGGGACTTGTCTGTGGTTTCTCATGAACCCTTGCTTTTCCTTGTCAGAAACAATTCCTAAAATCCTCAGGTATTCTCTGAAGAAGATTTCTTGCTCTTTGGCCTCTCCATAACAGCATTCTTTCTCTTGTGTGCATCCCATGAAACTTTTGTGAGCCATCGCTTTTGCACTAACATTTGTGGAGTGTTTGTCCCTGTTAGAAAACAAACAAACAAAAAACCCCAAGAGCATATACCTGCTGGTGGGCTTTGTCTCTTTGTTTCCCCTAAACTGTATCCAGAACCTTAGGTTAAGGTCCATCCGGTCCTGTTGAAGTATTTTATTGCAAGTTTACCACCTTGTTTAAGGTTTGTTTAGTTGTCACAATCATAGAACATTTCAGAAAGATGTGGGTGGTGGAATGAATGTGTATCAAGCTAGAAAGCTTTACCTTAAGGAGTTTATAGAATGCTGATATCCAAGGAGATGTGTATTTCTTAGGGGGATAAAAAAACATTTTTGACAGAAGTTGACTTAAAGACTTTTGTTATAAATGTCTTACCATGAAATATTCCAGAAACTGAAGTATTTAAACTAAATCTGGTCAAAGATCTCAGTGTGTCAGGACACTCAGCATTTTAAAATACAAGGATTTCCCTGTTGTTTTTTAATTTTTTTTTTTTTTTTAATGAATTGATTGCAGTTGATCTGGTTTTGTTCTTGTCAAGAAAGACTTTTATGTTTGCTCTTACTACAGATGTGTTTTCTAAAGTGGAGATGCCCAGCCATTACTGCCTGGCTCTGCTGGAGCTCAATGGCATTGGCTTTAGCACAGCAGCGTATGAAACCCAGAAACAGGTCATGCAAGCTAAACTGACTGAGATTGAGACCAAGGCGTACCAGCTGGCCGGCCACAGTTTCTCCTTGACCAGCCCTGATGAAATTGCAGAGGTAGGTGAGGGTTAGGGTGGGAGGTGAAGGACCTTTTGAGAAGATATCCTTGCGATACTTTTGCTTACACTTGAGGAAAAAACCTCACGGGCAGACTGTGTATGAAGAAAAGACAAACACCCGTTTACCCCTGCTCAGAGGTGACTTGTCCTTACACTAATTATGAGCTTGCTGCCTGCAAGCTGCCTTCTGCTTCTCACTGATCACAGTGATTTCTGCTGACTTCAGCAGAAATACAGAAGGTAGAAGTGGGGTAGAACAAGGTGCGAGAGAGAAACTTCTGTCCTCTTCCGCCAGCTGTGAACTGAAACACAATAGCTGTTACATACTGTATGATGCCACACAGAATGAAAAACAAAGAACTGTGTTGTATCTGTTAGCTGCTGAGCATATACTTCATTTTCCAGTTTTTGGCTGTGTGTTAGAAAAACTAATATTCTGTGGCCTCCTCCTTCAGGGCCGTTCATGTAGCACTGAGCCTGTTCTCTGCTAACACTGCTTTTGTTCGCCAGTGTTTTCACTTTTAGGCAACTGAACTCCACCGTTTGTAAGAGCTGACTCTCAGCAGTAACCTCACTTATTGGATGGAGTTAATTACCTTTCCTTAACACATACTTCTGAACTCAAACTTAGAGTATTTAGAAAATGAGATTTCAGATTGCATTTTGTAGTTAATTAAAACAAAGAGGAATGACTTTGATAGCGTAGGTCTTTAATGAGCTTTTTAATTACTTGGAGCATTCCTACTATCCTTTGGCAGAAATAAGCTGTTTAAGTGCTGTGTTCTCCTGGGAGCAGCATGCGGAAACTGATTGGAGATGCTGGCCTCTTTCAGGTCTTGTTCCTGGAGCTGAAGTTGCCACAAAATGGAGATGTGAAAGTCCAAGGGAACAAGAAAACTCTGGGTTACACCAGAAGAACAACTGTTAAAGGAAGCAGGGGTAGGCTGAGCAAGCAGTTCAGTACAACCAAGGTAAAGTCTGGTTCTGATCTGAAAGTGCCTGTAAAAATAACTCCCTCTTACTTCACACCTGTGCTGTTTGAATGCTTTGGGGTTAGATAGGCTGGCTTAGATGAAAGTGAACTTTTTGCTGCCTTTTGCTGCTCCAGTTACCACTGGAAATTCAAACTGGATCTGCCTTCTCCATTAGCAAAGCTGTTAACTCCTCCTACTCTCTTAAAGCCCAGGTATAGTGAGGACGTAACTGTAGATAGCAGGTTTCAGTGAGAATAGTCAGGAAGAATTTGATTTCCCAAACCAAAGGTAAGACCACAATAGCATAATGATTTTCTAAAGCCAGCAGCAGAAGGATTTGTCAACACCAGCTTGAAAGATACCTCAATATCATGCTGATTGAATGCAGCATTTTCCCTACCTATTGGTACCTGTTGTGCTTCACAGAATGTGTCTTCAGAATGATTGATCTTATGGCTTCCCAAATGCAGTATTTGAAAAGCTTGTGTGCATGCGAAAGTGATCAGCGTGCTCCCAGCTGCTAGGTGTGGTGGAGCTGCAGTAATGTCAGCTGCTGCAGGCTAATAGGTGCTCCTGTCAGACAAGTGATATGAGCAGATATAGATGTGTTCCCTGTTCTCAGGACTCGTTAATGTGTCATTTTCTTACTTCCCCCTTGTTCAGTGCAATCGGCGGCTGGGAAGCAAGTATTGATTTTTGAAACTTAAGTGTCGGTGGAGAAGGAAGTGTGGTAGTGGTGGCAGAGCAGAGAGCAAGAGGCAAAGCTGTAACAGCGTGCTGCATGCAAGCAATGTTACATTGGAGAAATGTTTGCATTACATGGTCTTTTGAATTTAGTCCCTGCTTTGCTAGTGATGGGAGGACCCGAAAGGGTATCGGTGGGCCTTTGGGATAGCTGCCTTGGAGACAGAGAATATTAAGCAGCTGTCTACTTTGCCTGGTCTCTCAGAGGCCCTTTCAAGGAGCATGGCCAAGGGCTTCATTTGATGTGTTCCTAGCATGCA
Source organism: Alectura lathami (assembly GCA_013399715.1). Lineage (NCBI taxonomy): Eukaryota > Metazoa > Chordata > Aves > Galliformes > Megapodiidae > Alectura > Alectura lathami. The sequence goes on along the minus strand of VXAV01003740.1, from coordinate 96,357 downwards.
GGTAGGAGAGAAGAAGGAGACACACATGCAAGAAGATAGTATAGAAACATTAACACTGGGCAGGAGGAGGCAACGTAGGGGGCCCGTGGTAAGCAGCGATGCTTTATTTGATCCGTTCAGTTGGCTTATTGGTTGGTGCAGACTACGAGTGGTGGTGGGGATGCAAAAAGTCTAAAGAGAGGTGGCTGCCTTCTTTGTGTGTGGCAAAACTGCAGCTGTGTCTCTTGGTGTTTCTGTGTCCAGGCGTCGGTGGAGGAGACTGCAATTTGATCTGAAGGCAGTGACACTGGCAGCTCACAGTGGGTGAAGGAGTTGCTCCTTCCTGCTTAACTGCAGGAGTTTTATAAATAAAAGCTTTCAAGGCGGTTAATTACAGCCATGCCCTTTTTTCTCCACAAGGATGTTCTGGACAAACTAAAGACACTTCACCCATTGCCAGGGCTCATACTGGAATGGAGGAGGATCAACAACGCCATCACTAAAGTGGTGTTTCCACTACAGAGGGAAAAACGATTCAATTCTGCACTGGGAATGGAAAGGATATATCCAGTGTCACAGACTCATACAGTTACAGGTAAAGAAACATGTGCAAAATCCTCCCTTGTTACTGATTATTTGATAATTACACAATTTACACAAATTATTCTTCCTTTTCTTTAATTTTCTCAGTTTTGTCTTTTTTTTTTTTTTTTTTCCCCACCAAAATACTTGTTGGAAATGCAGATGTGTGTTCTGTTAGAGAGGTTTCTTTTGGACTCTCACTTAACTATGCCTCATCTTCCTTCACAGGTCGAGTGTCGTTCATAGAGCCAAATATCCAGAATGTGCCCAGAGATTTTGAGATTGAAATGCCGACTGTGGTTGAAGAAAGCCCGCCCTTCCGAGCCCATGGAAATGTTTATTCTCATGCTGTTTCTGGGGGCAGGTAAGGAGGATCTTGGCAAATCTGCTGCCTGCTTTCCTGATCTTAATGTGGTTGAGTTGTCAAATTTCTCTTTTCTGACTTTGCCAGTGGCTGCTGTCATGTCAGTTTGACTCGTTACTCAGTGTTTGCCTTACACTTTCAGGAGAATAAATACAAAACCAATTTATTCAGGGGAATGAATACTAAAAAAAAAAAATCAGTGGCACATGAAAGACATAATGCTGATAGAATGTGGCCTCCTGTGGCCACCTGCTTTTTGTGATTCTTTGTGAAACCCAGCAGTGATGAAACTGGCGTTATGCACCCTACTGTCGGATGGGAAGCCCGAGTCTGCAAAGTAACTTGACTGGTTAGGATCTGATTCCACTTTCTAAGAGCTGCACTGAAAGAGAGTGAGACACTGTGGAAGGAGTAGAAAAAAGTTCGGCCACTTCATGCTGTGCACCTCCCTGTGTCAGGGAACGCGGGTGAACGGTTTTGTTCTTTGTTAGTAATTTCATTTGTGATAAAGTGCCTTCTTCAAAAGCACCTTGGTAGCAAAATTAGAGTTCTAAATCTGTTTTTTTTTTTTTTTTAATCCAAGCACCCTATTCGTTGGCATGCAATGATGTCAAAATAAGAAGTGCGGAAGGCTAGTGAACTATCAAGGCAGATCTTTTGGCAGCGAGCTAGTGAGCCTTGGGGCTTCGTACCTGGTGGTGGTTTTCTGTCCTCTCAGTTTCTCTTCTTCCCCTCAGGTTCTTGTCCCACAGGTGTCACCCGAGTGACTTTTACCATCATTGTCCACAGGGAGATAGGATATCTTTGAGAAGCTTTCTGGCTCTTCTGTCTTTTCCTACCATGTGTCTTACACCACAGAATCACAGAACTGCAGGGCTGGAAGGGACCTCTGGAGATCATCCAGCGCAGATCCTTGTGCCTTGAGTAGGTCTGGGAAGAGAGCCTGGGAGCAGCAGAATCTTGTCCATCCCTCTTCCCTAGAAGAACCAGACCTAGCCATGGAGGCAGAAATGTCACGTTGAGAAATAGCTCTGGCAGTGCTAAGGCTTGGAGCAGCTTTGCAGGACAGTTGGAGAGTGGGCTGGCTTCTGTAGGGAAGCAGCCCATGGAAGGGATGGAGTCCTTGCTGAACTTCGAGAGAAGACTGCTTTTCAGGCTGATCTCTGGAACTGCATTCTGTAGTTAAGCCACTGTGTTGGGAAGGTGCAGTGTCGCAGAGGCACAGAAATGACTGCTGCCCCAAAAGAAGCTGTTGTGTAGTCCAGATCTGATAGGCCTCCCTAACTTCAGCCCAAACTTTTTTTCTTAGTAATTACCATGCCTGGCTCTCTCTTTCCTCTTGCTGTAAAAAGCTCTGGGCAAAGGAATAGAACTAAATGAGACAGTGATAAAAAGAATTTGGGAGCTTCTACTGGACAGTGTGATAATCTGCAGTTCCTGTATGTTGTCCCTCACCTTAATTTCTTTTGAGAATTCATTTCCATGACTTTTATGCCATCCTTCCTCTCCTTGATCCCTACCATCCTGGAAAAGACAAGGGATAAGAAGGAAAGGGAGTGCCCATGGGAAGAGCAGGTGATATCTTCCATATTTTCCTCTACTGGAATTAGCCTGGATCTCAGAGATACCTTTTTCATTCTGAGAAACAAATTGCTCAGGTCCCTGACCCAGATTTCAAGGGCTTACAAAGGCCTTTGAGTGGATTTCCGGTGAAGAGCACAATGGGCTGGCTGGCAGACTGGTGCTGACGGGAGGAGGGGTGTCAATGCTGTGCACGGTTCAGTTGGTGCACTGGTGATGCAATTCCATCTGCAGCTACAGATGGGCAGGAGAGTGGGACAGGAGAGCAAAGCAGAAAGAAATAGAGAGAAAGAAAATAAGGTTGCTTTGGGTGAATTTTTTGCAAGTTGGTGAGAAAACGTGCCGTGTGTTCCAAGCGTGTCACCTGCAGCTTGTGCTCTGGCTTTAAAGGACACTGCTGTGGGTGTGCTCATGATGCTGAGGCTGGGGGAGCCCTTTCTGTCTCTATCAGCAGTCTTACCTGTTTTGGAGTGAAATTATCCGATTTCTGGACTAAGCCCTGAATGTATTGGGAATATTTACCCCTAAATTTGTTCAGAGTCGGTAAATCACTTCAGGTGTGCATATGGCCTCTGTCTAATTCTCCAACGGTCAAATTTGTTAAAGACTGAGGCTACTGTCTTGCTTGCTTTCACTGCTTCTTTGTGGTAAAAATGATTGTGCATCGTAAAGCACTGTATTGCTTTTCACCACTGAAATTGGTGAAGTGGTTCTTTGTCTCCACAGAGGTAGGAAGCATACCAGGATTCTGCCCAATGGTGTAAATGTTTGGGCTGAAGACAGAGCAGAGGGAAGAGGAATCCCATTCTCTGTTAGCATGCGGCACGCCTTTGTTCCCTTCCCAGGTAAAGTCCAGATCCTGCTCTGTGCAAGCTACTTGTTAAGAATGCAGGTAACAGAAAATCCTAAATCTGATGATGAGGTAAGAAATGGTGACAGTGGGTATCTGAGCAGCCTACTTGGGAAACAAACGCAATAGTTAGTGCAGTCTCGAGATTATTCACAAGACGACTGTAAAGGAGAATGTTTCAACCAGTGAAGTACTCTGACATTACAATTCGAATGCTCACACCTTCATTCCCTCTTTAAGCACACATTTGTTTAAGGAGCCATCCTTACAGAGCTCTTCCTACACAAACTGCTCTCTGTCTGCAGAGCGCTCAATACCCGTGCTCTCTGCTGTTCTCTATCGTAATGTCTGCGTTCACACTGCCTGCTCTGGCTCAGTACAAGTCTGCAGGTCTGAGCTCTGTGTTGATTATTCCTGTCAGGTGCTAGATTTCTACAGAGACTCCTGGGCAGATAACTGTCTGGGTATATTTGATGGATCCTAGATTTTGTTTGGTTTGATTTAATTTCCACTGCTGATTGGCACAACTCTCACCAGGCGCAGAAGCAATTTCTAAAGATATTCACAAGAAACAGAGACTGAAGTTGCATAGAAATGGCTGTAGAAAACTTACAGAGCAGAAGGTGCAAGTACGTCAGAAGCATCTGTCCTTTTCACCGCGGGTAGCCCCTGTGAGGTTAACCCCAAATGACTGAGAGGAAGTTCTGTGCGTTAGCAGCACATGCCCACATGGGCAGAAATGACGGCAACAGTCAGGAGCATGCATTTCAACCCTTCAGTCCCTGAGGGGATGGAGAGTCACGTGGTTGGAACGTTTTTGGAGTGGTTTGTCAAATAATGGTGTGGCCTAATTTGTTGACTTCAGGTGGCTTTATCTTGGCTGCTGATTATTCTCAGCTTGAGCTGAGGATCCTTGCTCATTTGTCTCGTGACCGTCGACTCATTCAAACCTTGAACGGGGGCACCGATGTCTTTAAGAGCATTGCAGCAGAATGGAAGATGATGGATCCTGAAGCTGTTGGAGACAGCACCAGGCAACAAGCTAAACAGGTAATTTTTAGGAAAAGGAACCAGCAGCAGCTTTCTGGGCAGGAAGGTTTGGTGTTTGAAACATCGGGAGTCACAACAATGTGGTTTTGTGTCTGAGTTTGGCTGCGGCTGTTCAGTAATTGCCTTGGAAGTCCCCCCGCTCTCAGCTGGAGCTGCCTGAGTCTTGGGGGATGAGGGTGGGGAATGGCAGCCTGAATGGCCGGACTTGGAGGTAGCATCTCCTTGAGTCCTTGCCCTTGTTACCATGCACTTGGCTTCCAGTGAATGACGTTTTGTTTTGCCTTGTCTTTGTCTTCCTCTGTGGTTGTGGTTCTTCACGGTGTCCTCTGGCAGATTTGCTACGGGATCATCTACGGAATAGGAGCAAAGTCCTTAGGCGAGCAGATGGGCATTGATGAAAATGAAGCTGCCAATTACATTGAATGCTTCAAATCAAGATACACAGGTTAGCACAAGCCTATCTGGGAGCTGGGTTTCTCTGGGGAGGGTGTTGCTTATTACTCTGTTTTTAAATCCCTTCACTCCATGTCTCTTCGGATCCTAAATTAGCTCTCTACTTCTCCAATCTCTTTTGAAAAAGCTTTTTATTTTGCAAAAGTCCAGTTCATGAACAGAGGAGTTTGGTACTCCATAATTTACTCTGCCCTCCTGTTCTATTCATCTTTAGGACACTGTTCTCTGGTTATTACATTTGGCAGCCCTGGGGATTCATTTTAAAGCTCTCAGCTTCATGAATAGGAAACACTCTTTTCTTTATTAAAACCCACAATTTTAAGGGATGTGTAACATGACTTCACATCATACTTTTACACTTTTTAAATATAACTATTAATCTCTTCTGGTTTTGTCTTCTGATTTCATTGAATTTTAAAGTGTCTTGCTGATTACTGTTACATTTTTACCCAGTTGCTCAGAGTAGCTCTCTCATACTTAGAAGTGCAACAATGTCTTTTTCACAGGGGCATGTTAGTTTTTAGGAAAGCTTTAGAAACAGCAGAGCTCCAATCAGAAAATGAAGGGAGGGCAAATGGGATGAGACACAGCCAGCTGTAACCGTAAAACTTGGAAATGAGCTAGAAAATTGTTCTCAAGGTTCAGGGTTTGTTTCTTTGGGAGACAACGGCTGAGTCTGCTTAGTGGCCAGTAGTTTCTGGATAGTCTGTCCCTCAGAGACCTCTGGGAATGACTCCCTGTGTCCTCCCCCTCTCAGTACACGTGCAGTCACGCAAACCCTGCAGTACAGGGAGACCATGTATTGTAAGCTCGCTTCCTGTCAATTCTCGCCTCTGTGTATGGCCCTTGCTGGATTTTGTACCTGATGGGCTGACTAATGCTGTCAGTCTTGATCTTGAATAGCTCCTTTTATGGCTTACGTTTTGAAAACCTTGGAAAGGAACTGTCTGAAGTTAACTTTGTCCACTTCGGTGAAGTTTGCTGCCTGAACTTGAAATAAAAGGGGCTCCTCCATGTCTCACCTTTCTCTGACCTGAGTTTCTTTTTATCACCTTTGGCGGACTGGCTCCTTCCCTTGCAGAGCACAGGACGGTGAGTTTTTCATCCTCAGATCTGAAGTGACACAGTCTGAAGTCAGCCACTGAGTCATCAGGGCTCTGACTTCTGCTTTCTGCTTCCCTGCTTGCCTATCTTTCCTGCGCTGCTCCAGGCCCTGACCTCCCTGTTACCGTGTATGATCCTCCGTGCCTGGCCACTGCGCAGAAATGACCTCCTACCTCCTTGTGCACAGCCAGATGTCCTGACACTCTTCCACCTCATCAGCCTTAATAAGTTTCCCAGCAGAGCTGAGAACAGGCTGAAGGAGTGATTGTGTGCTTTTGTCTCCTTCGCTGACAGGGTCTAGGAAATGTCAAGAGCTACCTTTGTGCTGCTTGGGTTTCCCAGACTGCCCTCAGTGACCCCGGTGAGGAGTCAGCGTGGAACATCGGATGCCTTAGTGAAAACATTCTCTTTCCTTTTGCAGGGATTCAGAAATTCTTGAAGGAGACAGTAAGGAACTGCAGGAGAGATGGGTTTGTGCAGACCATCCTGGGAAGACGGAGGTACCTGCCAGCTATTGGAGATCCAAATCCCTACAGTAAAGCTCATGTATGTTGAGGGCAGTACTTCTGTTTGTGTGCGTGATAGGTTCCTCCACATATCCCTAACTGCATTTTAGAGGGTCTGTGAGCCGGTTTGGTCATGGCCTTCCACTTGTCATTTAGTGTGCTGTTCCCCCTGGTTCTTCCACGAACAACAGAGCTTTTGCCATGCGCTGTTTGACATCAGCCTTCTGTGACGGGTGTGCAGCTGCCACCACCGTGCTAACCTCACTTCTGAGCTCCCATGTTGGAGAAGGAGTGAGTAATGTGTTGATCTAAATGGACATGATTTTAAGGAGCCTCCACGCAGTGATGCATTTTAACTCTTCGGGCTGAGTTGTTCCCACTCTTTGCATGCTCTGTGCTTTCAGCAGTTGAGCAAGAAGGGATTTTAAGCCCTACATTTGGGCATATTGGTTCCTTTTCTTATGTCCCCTCAAAGGAAAACTGCTCTGACCTGTTAGATAAGTGTTTACTTAGGATAGGCCTGCACAGTGGCGTTGTTTTTTTCGAGAACGTTTTGGCCCTGCACTTCAGTGAGCATGACTGGGCTCCTGGAGAGGTGCTGGCATTCCTGCAGGGAGGGAGCATCGCGCTTCTCAGTAGGAAGCTGAGTCAGGTTGTGAGGAATTAAAGGCAAGAGTGGAACAACGAGGGGGAGTTTGTGCTCCAGCAGTTGAAAGGGAAACCAGGACATGTTTAAAAAACTTTTTTTTGGAGATGATTTGACTATTTAGTCTGAAGGGTGCTTCAACATGAAGCTTTGTAGATGAACCTTCTGTTCAACTCTGATTTGTTCTTAAAAATCTTGTTAAAGACCAGTTAATGAATTATCTTCATTTCAGCTTCCTCATAACTTTTGCACATATTTCGGCTCTAAGCTGAGAGATGGAGAAGAACCTCTGCATACACTTCCCTTGTCTGAGGAGGGGATTGCTGGAGCTTTTCCTTGTGTGGAAGGCGACGCCACTGTGTCACAGTGCAGCCGATTTTGCGCAGCTGTGGCGGCCTGGCGGTTAGGGGTTGCTGCAGTAGGACTGGTGAATCTCTGCTCCTGGCAGTTTTGAAGATAGGCAGAAGTATCCCATAGCACTTGGATTAGCTGTGAGATTTTTCTGGTCCTCATGAAAGCCTACAGCCACATGCGTATGCTTCTCCCTCTTGTGGCATGTGACTTTTCAGGTTATGGTGGATGCGCTGCTCTTCCCGGCCGTCTGGAGGAATACCGTGCATGAAGCTAGTCTGTAATGTCTCAGGCAGATACAGCGATCTCTGGAGGCTTTGCTGTGCCTGGACTTGGCCATATCCTTATTTGTTTTCAATGAAGTACACGTGGTGTGCTGCATTTGATTTATTTATTTTTTTTTGTGTGGGTTCTGAGAACAAATGTCTTTGTTTAGGCAGAGCGACAGGCTGTGAACACAACTGTTCAGGGCTCTGCTGCAGACATTGTCAAAACAGCCACTGTGAACATTCAGAGACGGCTGGAAGCGCTCTCGTCTGCGATCAAGTCCCATGGACACCTGGAGGGCTCATTCCAGAGAGATAAGACTGGTATGCTCACCTCTTCCTTGCACCCTGCAGTGAAACTTTCAATGTTGATAATTAAAAGGAAAAAAGGAAAGGTGCCTGCAAATGCTTTGGGGCATTTGCCTCAACGTAGATGTTGCAAAGGATGGTGACTGGCATTTGTATGTGATACAGTCTGTGTTGGCACAACAGATTTGTTCAGAAGAAGGAAGGAGAAACTGCGCAGGTTCACTGGCTTCAAAAGCAGTGAAAAGATAGAGTGCAGCAGCTTCTAGATCCAAAGGAATATATACATATTTTTGGTTAGATTTAAGTCTGGAATTTGCTGACCTCTGATGCACAGAGGCTCCACAATGGTGTAATGAAGCATTTATCAGCATACATTTCTTCTGGCTGCAGACAGCAAAGCTGTGCTGGGGCCCTCATTCCCCGAGGAGTGCTACGAGGACTTTTTTCTTAAGCTTGATGTAGGCACTGTTGTGTTCATCCATCATGTATTTTTAGAAAGATAACACAGGGACGGGGTGCTGTATTTCATCGGCAGCTCTGTGCTTCAGCGTGACATGTGAAGCTGTCTTGATGCGAAGGCTCTGATTTGTGGGCATGAGAAGGAAGGAAAATGAAATAATTGATTGTCACACCTCTGGGCGTGTCTGGGAGCCTTGTGTTAGGGAGGCAAGGCTCAGAGCTCTGCTGTGGGCACAAGACACCTCTCCAGGGGCAGAAGCTGCTGAGCTTTGGCCACTGTTGGTGCAGGAGGGAGGAGCTGCCTTTGTGGTGGTTTTGGCTCCTCCATAACTAGCTGGGGCAGGGATTTGGAAGAATTCCCTTTCAGCAAGGCCTCGGTGCCTCTCCCACCAGAGCTGCATGCTGTGTCACACAGCGGTGCTGAGCGTGAGGTTTAGGTGATGGGCTGCTGAGGCAGTGAGACCCCTCCTGTAGCTGTGACTGCACTCCTCCTGTTAGCTAACCTGCAAAACAAATAACTTCTGAGTCTGTGTGTAGTGGTTTTTTGTTTGTTTTTCAGCTTTTCCCATGGAGCTGTTTGTCCTCTCTTACTTTTGGCAGGCAAGGTCTACCAGGATCCTGGTTTTGCCAGCTGCTAACAGGCTAATTCAAAACCAGCTCTGTTTTTAAAAATCAAGAGTAGCAGCTGCAGCTTCAGACAACTGCATCTGGGAGGAGGCTACTGCCTTTCTGCACTAGCCGTTAAAATGATTTTGGAAAAACAGGATCCTAATTCATGGCCAGAGAGAACATTTAAACCAACTTCTGATTAAGCTTGACATGATTTTGTTTAAAATTTACTTTTCAAACAGATGGTTCAGGAGGCACAACTGCCTCTTGTTTCTGTTCCGATTCACATCTTTATAAATCGAGGCTGGGGTGTTTGTATCTGAAATACTTCTCATTTAACATTTTTCCCTCGGTAGCTGTACAAAAACTGACAAGAGAGCAATGTTGCAATGTTTTCTGGTTCTATCTGTAGGCACGGGGGGTGTTTCATTGTAAAGTTCCTTGTGTTCTTTTGCGTAGCATTAGGAGCATGTGAAGGTTTTTTGGCTACACAACCGTGTCTCTGGTGGGGGTATCTAACGCACTGTGCCCTTCACCTCTGCAGGAAGGCTGTCGAGGAAGAGGAGCAGAGGGATGCTGCACCCCGTCAGCGGGTGTTTCTTCATCCTCCAGCTCCACGATGAGCTCCTCTATGAAGTTGCAGAGGATGATGTGATCCAGGTACAGCTCTGCAGTTGTCTCTTCTTAGCTCTCTACAGCATGGTGATGTTTAAACAAGCCTTGCCTAGGCTGGATCCTCTCTTGGTGTGTGCTAAAGGGTCTGTGAAAGAAATGTTAACTTGGGTGAAAAATGATGGCTGTGTTCTTGATTCCTTAATTTTCAGACTCAAGCCATTCCCGTGGCTGCGGTTTGTAGCTTCTTTTCCGGTGCCTGTAGCAGCAGTTCATGCAGCTTCTCTTCAACACCTGATGAGCGAAAGAGCTTAGTACTGTTGATAGCTGCAGGCAAAAGTGTTTCTCCTTTGGAAATTCCCTGAGTTTGGAGGTATTTTTGCCTCCCTCCTTGTTCTTTCCTGCTGCCCAGCTCAGTACATGTGCTGTTACAGCTGTAGTTTGTATCCTGTCCGGGAAGGGAGGCCTCTGTGCTTTTCCTCACCCCCTACACACCCATCTTTCTGCTAGCGTTAAGGTTAGCAGCACGGTAGGGATAATAAATGGGCGTGAGATGCTTTTCACATGCATGCATGTCTCTATGTGCTCTTTCGCCTGCCCACACTGGTGTCCGGCAGCTCTCAGCAGCATGCGGCAGCCGTGTGCTGGCAGCTGGGCATTTGCCCAAGTCCTGAGCACAAATCCAGGAGGGTTCCCAGGGTGTGCTCCCGCATCTCGGGGTGTCCTCCTCCCATTTTGCTCAGCCTGTTCTTGTCCCAAGTGGAGCCAAGTGAGAGGATTTTCTCACTTGGCTCCACTTTGGCTCCTCATTATTTATTTATATGTAGTTATTCTTTCATATTTTTTCAGTAGCAGCCTTAACTTCAAGGGCAGCTAGTACTTGCTTCTCTAATTTCTTCTAGAAATTAAAGAACGGGCTCTCTGGGCAGTCACTCAGAACAGCGCATGCCCACAAGGCGTATTTCCCAGGCTCAGGCTCCCCGTTTGCGCTCCAGATTGAGCGTGCGTGGTTTTCAACAATTTCTTTCTAGCTGAAGCAACAGTGTACTTCTTACCCTTTGTTTAAATGCTTGTAGGGACCTTCTCTGTAATAACTCTGTACTGGTGATGTTTCTCATCTTGCCGGCACCAACTCTTGTTGCACTGTAAGCCACGTACCTCTTGGCTGCAACAGCCATTGGTATTCAGACAAGTCAGCGTGGTCACATGCTTGGTGGCTCCAGACTATTTCCAGCTGTGAAACTGCACAAAGGAAAACTAAAAATATCTCTCCACATAGCCAGGAGTTTGTCTTCCCGTTAACAGAGCATCCCTGCAAATAGTTTGCGAGAGACGCACTGCAAGTGATCTTTCTGTTCTCATTTGCAGTCTGTCTGAGCCAGCTTGCCTCTTTTAGAAGACTGAACTGGGGTAATATTTGTATTTCTTGTGCTAAGGTGGAGTTGCCTCAGCAAATCTGGGGGTGAATCTGGATGGTTTCTAATGCCCACGTTTCCCTGCAGTGTGCAGTGTTTGTGCCTCTCCTACTGACATCGGGAGGAGGAACACAGTTCTTAGCTCTTTGCCCCTGGTTTACTTGCTTTGTGTGTGTTGCTTTCTGTACGCTGCTGTTTTTCAGAACAGACTCCTTGAAACCCTCAGAGCGATGCAGCTGGGCTGGAAGGGGAGCCTGCAGGACTCTCGAGTGTTTAACGGCAGCCTACTCATGCCTTTTTTGTCCTTTTAAAGTGATCTCAAATGATGTGGAACCAGTCCCAACTGTGTAATGCGCCAAATGTTATTTGTTTTAAATGCCTTCCCTGCTCATAAGTCCCAGTCAAGATTCAAGTGTTCTGTTGCATCCCCATCAGTGGCAAGTCGGTGCTGATCAACGCGCGAAAGAGCTCCGGGTGCCCAGCCAACGGAAAAACGGAGCACTGGGGTGACGTGCGTCACGCAGCCCTGCAACGTCTGCTGTGTGTTTTCTTGCAGGTAGCTCAGATTGTCAAGCATGAGATGGAAAACGCTGTCAAGCTCTCAGTAAAGCTGAATGTCAAAGTGCGAATTGGACCAAGCTGGGGGGACCTGCAGGAGCTGGAGCTGTAGGCACAACGTGCGGCTCCCCTGCCCGTGGCAGGGCCCTGCGTGCTGGCAGGCGGCGGCAGCGCTGGGCAGTGCAGCCCTCCTGCTCGCCTCTCTGCAGGCACGGCTGCAAAGTGTCACGAAGCTCTGGGTCAGGGCAGCTGCTGCAAGCTCACCAAGCCAAACCTTCCAAAGGTCAGACGGTGCTATGAGATGCGTTTACGGAACTGTGGAAATTATAAATACAGTGCTTTTAGCAATTTAAATTAATTCTGAAAATAAGCTTGCTCTTGTAATTTAAAACACTGCCTAAAGCCTAATGAATTTATTACATATTAAAAGAGTTGCATTATTTTATTAAAACAAAGTTTCTTTGGAAGTTTTGATGTTTAAAGTACAGGACAAAAAGTAAAATGTCATGGTGCTTGTACTTACTGTTGAATTTTACAGGCATCTGCTAGGATCGTTGTGTAATGAATTGTGCTGCCGGGACTGAAGCGCAGAAGTGGCCTTACAGCTGGCTCTGCTTCCCCCAGAGCAGCTGGGCAGGGTTCTCAGTGGGTGGAACCAGTGCCTGGTCGGCCTCTGACTTTCAGGGAAGCATTTCGGCGATCGTCGGGTGCAGTTCAAGCTGCTGCTACCTTGCAAACTGGCCTTGGGAGGGACAGTGGTTGGACTCTCGTAATAAACAGAATCTCCAGCGAAAGCCTCCATTTCAGAGAATGAAACCCAATTTATTGGTTAAAAATTCAGATGTTTGTAAGAAAAGCCTGCCGGCGTTTGGTGCTGCTCTCCTCGCCAACGCCACCTGCTTTGGCTAAACCTCATGGCACGGGGTTTGGTTTCCCTTCCAGGTTGCCGCAGCGACCGTACGGGTTCAGCTACTTTTGTTAAGCTGGTACAACCTTGAATTCTGTTCTTCCATTGCGTGCCTGTCGTATGCTTCAGGAAGGGGAGGACAGGTGCCTCCCGCCATCTCTGTCTCTCGTTGCTCTATCACCTCTTCTCTTCTGCAGTTCCCCCCTAACACAAACAACCTCTGTCATTCCATACTTGCCTCCTCTGAGGAATTTTCAAGCCCCCAGCTTTCTCTGTTCATTTCTGAACTTCTGCTGGATCCTTTGTGAGCAGTGTACTTTAGAGTTTCCTTTGTTACCTGACCGGAGGCTTTGAGCAGCCCGAGAGCGCGCTGCGGCCTGCTAACTTCAAACGCTGCTGACATCAGCAGCACCTGGCACAGAGGTTTCATGAACAGGGTGAGTTTGAAGACGCTACCCTCGCACAAAAGGCCACATCCTGGACCTTGCTCCACCCGCTGCCTGTCGCGCAGCAGAGAGGACCTGTGGTAGGGAGTCCCAGCAGCAGGCAGCAATGCCCTTCTCAGCGCTGAGCTGACCTTCCCTCCTGTTTTTATGTCTGCTTTACTTCACTTTGCATCGAGATTTTTTGTTTCCTTCCTGCCCTCTCCACCCGGTGGTTTTCTACTATGTCTGCCACCTGGTAGCCGAGCTCTTGTTCCATGCCACTCACTCGACAGACAGTTGTTTCTTTTCTATTCTGGGCTTATTAAAGCTTTTGTCATTAACAGCTGTGAGCCGTGGCTCCCTGGTGCCCGGCCATTTGTGTGCTCAGCCTGTGAAGGCACTGCGTTGGATTCGTTACCGGTACCCACGGCCCCATGAGTTCCTGCTCCTGGACGTCACGCGGCGACGCACCTGTGCTGCATTTCAGGCACATGTAACTTGGGTTTCCTGTGCTTTGGCACATGGCAGTGTTCTCCTTCTGCTCCTGTCTTTAGGATTTCAGAGGGATGGGCCTCGTGCGTGGTTCCCAGCAAGCCCTCCAGACAGGCGGACGCTAATCAATGAAGTGATTGACGCAGAACAAAACTTACTGTGATAAACAAACTCGGTGAGTTCATTATAATTAGGCAGTAATTTGGAGCAAATGAGAAGATAAAAGGTGGCCCCTGCTCTGTGAGGGAGGCAGCTGCTGCGTTTGAGTCATGCTACTAGAACTGGTTCTGAGCTGCTGCCTGATTGCTGCTATTTACATCCCTTAATGCTGATCAGACTTTAACTCTTAATGAGACCAAGCAGGGGGAGCAGAGCAGGACCTGGGTAAAGTAAACAGAGGCACTGCTGGGAACGGTGCTGAAAATGAAATCTGTTGTTCTCTGAAGCTGGTAGGTGAGCCAGAAAGAAGTTGGCTGCTTGCATTTTTTACTTACTTACATATTTTTGCCTGTGCGCCCTACACCCTACGACTGCCCAAGGCCCAGCTGGAAACTATTTGTTTTTTTTTCCAGCTCAGGACTGGGTACCTGGTCACGCTGTCTTCCTGCAGCCTCCGTGTGTGTTTGCTCTCCGTTCCTCAGGCTGCTGGTGTCAGTCCACTGCTGTCAGTCAGCACCAGGAGGGAGACGGACGGGCACGTGCAGGGGCAGGAGCCGCGTGCGTTACGGCAGCCCTGTCGCTCGGCACGTGTGGAGCTGCTCCTGCCTGGTGCCCTTTGCCAGGCTGATGTGCCGGCGGGTGGGCACCTGTCTGCCCAGAGAAACCGGGGCAGGATCCCAGCTGTAGAGTTTTTCCTGACGTATTTTCCTATAAGTCTGTAGCTGAGAAGATGGAAGGTGAGTTGGAATGGAAGCTCGGTGCCTCTGGCTGACATTTTTCAGCCTGTCTTGGCAGAGCAACTGAATCACACTGCTGGAAAGAGCCCTGAAGAGAGCTTCTGCGCTTCTGAGGTGTCAGCTTGTACGTGGCCACTTGTAACCTGCAGTGGAGGTGACGTGAAGGTACTCAGCGGGCTAAGAAGTCCGGGTGCAAGGCTAATACTCCTGGGGCCACAGGGGTGTTACCAGCAGGAGCTCCGTGCCGTACAGCACTGGAGCACTGTCTGGGTTCGTGTTTTGGCCCGGTTTGAGCTGTGGGAGGAAGGGGTGTGGCCCTCCTGCCCTCAGCAACACCTGGGGCTGGATTTTGTGCATTCCTGAGTGAGCAGTGTAAGCGCCAGCCACAAGTTTTACACTAGCCAGTGGCCTTGCGAACTACCACAAAGCATCTGGGAAGACAAGCTGGAAAAAAAGAGAGGTCTACACCAACTAGTTATCAATTCTTTATTTCCCTCTTTTTATTTTTTATTTTTTTTTCCCTAAACTGGAGACTTGAAACAGCTTCAGTTAAAGATGTCTTAAATTTCCTTTTGTGGTGCTGACCTAGGGCACCTGCGGAAACAGGAGAGGGTTAGCACAGGCGTGTGCGGGTCACCCCAGATCTGCCTCCTTTCTGAGACAGGTGGCGACTTGTGAACAAACCCACGCGTGCGCTGCCCACGTTTTCTGGATGCTGAGCCTGAATATTGGTTGCTATTTAAAAAAACGTACAATGTTTGAGCTGTTGGCTTAATCACAAAACAAAACACATGAATGGAAACACTTATTCACGTGACTGTTGCTTACACACCTAGATGAAGAGCTGACTACAAATGGTCACACGTAGCTCTTAATGAGAGAGAGTGTGTTCTTACTAAGGCCATCCCAAGGCAAAAGAACATTCCAGACTGAAACATTCTGTGCTTGAATTCACCTTGAGGTTATGCAAGATGATGTCCGGCTGCCAGGGTAGTTTAGGGGTGCAATTAATGAAATCTGGCTTCTTGCCTCTGTTACAGTACACACAGTTCATGAAGGGAGCAGTCCTGAGGCTGAACACAGCTTTTATTTAAGCTGCTGTATTTTCCTCACTTCTTATAGTGTGTACTGAAAACTATATCGTTGTACGCGTGTCTTCGCTGTAGTACGTTTTGGCGTAAGATGGCTTTTGTAACAGCATTATGTAGGCTGCTTTAGAGAACTTCTATATGTGGTAATTTTATACACTGTGTGTCCTAAACAGAGTGTTTCTGTCAAATATTCACGTAGGAAGCTATTCTGGTAATATTGGGGAATGTTTAATTGGTGTAAATGCTGGGCCTGTAGAACTCCTTAAAAAAAAGTCAAATCATTTAGAAAGCAGGTAATTATACAAAACCAAAGTCAATTCTCAAATTTTCCTTCAGCTTCTCTGAACTCAATAGTTGCAGCTTAAGGTAACGCTCCATGAATGGATTTGTTTAATAACATCGCTTCACTGAAGACTTGCCTGCTTTGGAAACCTACAAATAATCGAATTTAATCAATTTTCTGCACATACTCTGTCTGCCTACAGCTCTATGACTGCACGTGGACACATCCGGCCAGTGCCAGACGTGCGTGCGCTGCTCAGGTCTGGCTCCCCTGACAGGGAGCTCCTGCGGAACCAAAACATCTCCGACTGAACAGACGCTCGCAGGCAATCTGGTCTGTTGTAACCGAGGATCACAGCGTTGGTGATGCCTCTGGGTTTGGGACAGGGGTGCTCGTAGTGGGAAAGGTGAAAGCACGTGGTCTCAGGGTCCCGTGGCAGCGAGCGTCCCTCCCTTCCTCACAGCCAGGCCGTGGAGGCCGTGCTCGTTGCTCTGGCTGCTGGCAGCGGCAGCCTTTATCGGCGCTCGGGTCAGGCCTTTCCAGAGTCCCACACTCCCCCTCATTTCACAATGAATCAGCCAGGCGAGAGCCTCCCTCATTGAAGTCTTTAAGTGAAGTTTTTCTCACATACATGGTAAACCTCGATAGAAAGCATTTAACAGTGCGCACTAACAAACTTATACAACATATACATTACATATATATATTTTTATATATAGAATGTTCTATATACAAACATGTACAACTTTTTAGATCTCTACAGACTACAAGAAAGTTGGTAGTTATGGTCACAAGTGGTGAACTTAACCGAAACAGCAATTTGTAACTGTCTGGAAAGATGGAAAATATGTAGGAGCGGAAAGCAAGATACAGCTGTGACCTGATGATGGGGAGTACTGGGGAAAAGCTGCTTGAAATTTTCTTATTAAAAACTGTAAGTAAGTTTGAGGGATGCTAAATTCTAATTTTTCTGTTGCATAAAATGGACGTTTACTGGCAGGCTTTTTCCCTGTCCTTAAGACAGAGACTGGAGGCTGCCACGGTAAGTCAGAGACCGTGTCGCGACTTGGCGAAGACACCTTTTTCTCTGGGCATGCTGTGGTGGTCAGCAATCAGAAGTCGCTCTTAAATTTTTACTCTTGGTTTTCCAACAAGCGAGCAGGCTCCAGCCTGCAGAGATGCTGCCAAAACCAAGGGGATCCCTGCGCTGTCAGCCACCCACACAGGCTGCAGCGTGGGGAGGGCTCACGCAGAACTGCTCCCTGCCTTGTCCTTCAAGCGTACCACGGTGCGCTGCTGCTCACCCAGGCTCGTTGCCCGAAGGCTGATCGCACCAGTTACTAGCGGAGACTGGCCCTACGGATGTACCGGTGCCCCCCTGAGCTGGCCTTTTCGTCGGCACTGTCTGAGGGCATAAGCAAGTGCAGGGCTGGGTGCAGAACCAGCGCTGGCTGGTGTAAAGGTGGTTGGAGGGGTCTGGATGGTCTGCTGCACAAAATGGTTTTGTTGCCCAGAGACTAGTGGCTTTCGGATATAGGCTAGAGCAGAAGCAGAGTGAGTGTGCATCATACAGGAGATAGCGTGGCTGTAGCATTGTCATTATTTGTCATTCCAGATGCCGTTGCGGTGATGCTCTGTGATGCTCTCATATTGGCGTCAGAGTGGTCAGTCTGCTCCTTCCTCGAACACTGACATCGTCTTGGGTCAGGCCCAGCTTCAGTTCCTTAACTCTCAGCAGAAACCCTGGCATTGCCTGGGCTTCGACCTTTTTCCCAGCAAGTTCCTACAGCTCTCAGAGTTCTGATCCAGTTCTTCCTGCGACAGAGGAGAACCTCTCGTATCTCATTCCCAGTGGAGCTAGACCAGTCAGGGCTCTCATTTTGATTTTGCCCACAGAGAAACGTAGAAGTCCTGTAAAGCACAGAATTTGTGTTGTGCTACCACATGAATTTACAACTGAACAGCTCTGGTCTGTTCCACCCCTTTAACTTGCACAGCTGGGCTGATAGGGAAGCCAGACTTCCAGCCTGTACGATTTCCTGGGGAAAGCTAGGGCAAAGGCATCTTTGAGAGAGGTCGTCAACAAGTCCTCAGTGCCTTGTTTCCAAGGCAATCGGGGAAAAATTTCTCACTTAACAGTTCACCCGTATGGCTGGGAGGCTCCTGTAGGTACCGTACCTGCGGCACGCTCCTGTGGACTCGGCATCCGCCCACAGGCATAGCTGACAGGCTCTGCTTACTGCTCCCTTCCGTCTCTGCAGGCTGGAGAGTGTTCTGCAGCGTTCACTGTGGAAACCAAACAAGCCACACTGGAGTAGAAGCAAATTGGTTTTAGCAGTGTGAGCCGGACACCTGTTGCCCCACACCTGTAGTGTTGGCTTCTGTATGTGCGGCTTCGGTGCCAGCGGCTGACGGTTGTTGTTCAGGTTCCTGCCCTGGCCCGGCTTTCAGTCGCGCTGCTGTGAGCTCTCTGCACGAGCCCGATTGGGGTCACCGCGCCGTTCCCTCAGCATCATCTCAACCAGCCGCTTAAGGAAAAAAGCTGCAGAGCA
The DNA here is from genome assembly GCA_013399715.1 of Alectura lathami. Classification (NCBI taxonomy): domain Eukaryota; kingdom Metazoa; phylum Chordata; class Aves; order Galliformes; family Megapodiidae; genus Alectura; species Alectura lathami. Next base: position 78,017 of record VXAV01003740.1, on the reverse strand, counting down.
GCCCTTGCGAGTGGAAATTGTTGGGACTCTCCCAGTGGTTTCCCATCATGCCTTTCTAACTTCAAGAAGTGATTTCCTAAAGCTTGTTTTCTGTGCCTGCTACAGAGAAATAAGGCAACCAAGTGATACAGAAACCACGGGGATGAAAAATGCCAGAGCCCCCTTCAAGGACAACCGAGATAAATCTAGAGCACATTTTTAAAAGTGCAGATAAGGATGACATGTCATGTATTCTGAATTGCAAATAAATCATCGACTCTCATGTTTTAATGACATTTCAGATAGTGCCTGCCTAGCTACTTGAAAAATCTGTAAGTTTTGGGCATAGGCTTTTGAAGTTATTTATTCTTCTGGTAGGAGTTACACAGCACTGATTTCAAGCAAGGTTTTTCAAGGAAAATAAATAGCAGATAATAAAATGCAGCTCAACTCATTTTTATGTTGAGGAAAGTAGCAAACATGCTTGAAATGTACTGGCTTTTTGTAATCTCATTTTTAAAAAATAAAGATTTATGCCATTTAAGTTTTTTTTTTTTTTTTTTGCTCAATAGAAATCAATCCCATTTTTCTTCGGTCGCAACATGCTTTCTTTTTCTTTCTGTGTTTTTATTTTTATTTTTTTTAAGATGTCAGTTAATCATGCAAAGATTTATAAGTGCATTAACATTCGAGTTTGTACAGCATATTTTTAACCAGACACACGCCCCACAGTTCATACCTACAACTTCTGAAAAGCTACATGCCACAGTGATGGCTGAGTTCCTTTCAGGAAAAATTGGCTACTGCGTAAGCCAGGTGCTGCAGTAAGACCCACATGACTCCAGCTTCCTCCTCATGGTCTGTAAAATTTCTCCTCGGCTCCCACTGTGATGAGTCCAATATGGGAAGAGGAAAACATCTTCTAGGAGAAAAAATTGTTTCTGGCCAGTGACTGGCAGATTTGGGAACGAATGTTGCTTCCCTCAGCAGTGTTCTTAATAAAGCCACAAGCAGATTCTCTACAAGTTTAGAACTGGTACCATTTTTTGTCCTTGTATTTCAGCATCACCTACAGACATGGGAAACAAAAAAATAAAGGGATGTGAAACACTGTCCCGCATGTGAGAGACTGCAAACAGCCCCGGTCCAGCAGCCATCCCAAACTCCGTATGCAGTGAAGTGCTGCATTGCTGCTCCTTCCTTTAAACAGTGTCATTAGGGCTTGCTTCCACGAGATATTTAAATATTTTAATATTTAATTTCATAATTGGTACGTTCTTAAAAAACAATTACCTGTTATTCCTGTTCATGAAAACATTTTTCCTGAGGACCTTAACGACTTTACCACTTTACTTATTGCAGAAGAGAAAGGAGCTCCTCTACGGAGCATGGTAGATATGCCCTGAACGTACCAACTCTTTTCGCTTTCGGGAAAATTCCTTCTGAGTATTTTTGCCTCACACACAAAAGCCAAGAAAAACATAAAGGCCTTGCCCAGCGCTGTAAAGCCTGTTAACCCAGCTCTTACCTCGTGCGCATGTTTGGAGAATGCCTCAGCGCTGGCCATCATGCTGGCGGTCTTTTCATCCAGCTCCCCCAGCTTCTGTCCTCTCTCGTCAAGGGCAATGCGCGCACGGGTCAGGTCCCCGATGACTCCTCCTGCGGCTCCTCTCACGCCTTCGATTCCACCGGACCCAGGGATGTGCTGGGCAAGGCTGCGAGAAGCTTTTCCTGCCGTGGCCTCGCCAACTGCAAAGGAGGAGCAGAGACAGGAGGGGGTGAGAGGCTGCGGCTCTGCCCGCGCTTCTGCTCCCTGAGCTGCGGCCTCGCAGCGCCGACACTTTGCGTGCGGGTGGCGCAGGTGGAGGCCTCTGCTCCCTGCACCCGCGCGTCTGCAGCGCAGCCATGCCCCCCAGCCCTGCTGTTGGTCAAGGGAAGCTGCTGCGGTGAAGGAGTCACAGCTAAGGCGACTGAGAACCCTGCCCTTCCTTCATGCTGGCGTCTTTACTTTTTTCACCAATAATACAAAGCTCGTGTACCGCTCCACTCCCGGCTGACAAGGGCAGGGAATTCCATGTATTAGTTTCTGGAAGAAAAAGAAAAATCACTTACAGAGCTCCTCTCTGTCAAAAGCTTGTCCACTTCCTCCAAAAAGCCCTTTGAGAAAGCCTCTGTTTTGGGCTTCTGGTGTTTCCACAGGAGTAAACAAATCCCCAAGCATGTCCTAGCAAAGGCAGACAAAATTCCACATGAAAGATTTCTGCGGCAGAAGCAGGGCTGGGGGGTTTGCTTCATTGGCACTAGCTGGAAGAGCCACATGCATTAGATCTAGTCAGGTCATTTTAAAAGAGTCTGCCCTGTGGAGAACAGCATCAAGCACTTCACATTTGTGTGCTGTGGCAGGTGAATGCTTGGGCTAACCAATGCCACTAACGCTTTTAAAAGGGCTTGGCTTGCCACTGCCCAGCCTCCTGTTCGTCCTTACAGAGAAAACACTTCAAGCAAGATGCAGAATGAAGAGGTCAGTGGTAAGATCGCGTTTGGCTTAGAAACAGCAGTGGCGACACCGTGACTGGATAAACAATTTGTTGTGAATTATGTGTTTTGCTTCAGTGATTAGCCAGGCAAACAGGACAGTCGGTGTCTTCTCTTTCTAACATAACTGAGGGTTTTTTTTCTTTTAAATAAAAGCCCATTGCCTTCCACATCCCCCCCTTCTACACGTTGTTACTGTGCATTTCGGCAGTGCCGTCAGACAGCATGTCTGACGGCACTGTCATGGTGGCAAAGATTTCAGAGCAGCTGAACGAAATTAGGGCCGAACAAACCTCACGCTCAGCTTTATTTCCAGCAGTAGGAGGAGAAGCGGGCTCTCTGGAGCAGAGCTGACGCACAAAGCACGCAGTCCCAGTAGTGTGTACAACCAGCGAGGCTGCGCGGTGAGAACAGTTGCTGCCCCGTTGCTCAGCTCCGTTTGCTCACCCAGACCCCAGCAGGCAGACATAGCTGTTGTGCTGCACACAGCAGCCGGCCCACGGGAGGCCGAGCACCCAGGTGACTCACGCCCGCTGCACCTACACACAGTCACCTGCTCCAGGGAGAGCAGTCACTGTAGCCCGTAGAGCCCCAGTGGCCTCTCCCATGCAGCCTGGCTTGTGTTCTCAGGTAGCAGGTGACACTGGGCCGCCTGCTTTTGGTGCTGATCACGGCTGTGCAAGCCTTTCGCTGTCCTCTTCTGCATGAAAGCCGAGACAGAAGCAGCCACGGTTCAGCAGTGCAGAGGAGGAAGGGCTGTTTCCATTTTCCTGTTGCATGACGCTATTAAGGTTAATAAAAACCTTGTGACAGCGTCTTGCCTATAGGTCCCCCTTCTAAGACGCATTGAACAAGCCACAAACCTTTCGATAATTTCAGAAATGGTCCCCTGCAAGATGATCTCTTTTCCGATGTGCAAAAGCTTGCACGCGACACTCAGCCCTCGCAGTCCTCCTTCCGACTGGCGGCAGGCGCTGCTGCGATGTGATTTTCAGCAGCTCAGAGCTCAGCACACGTTATTCCCCAGGGCACAGTAAGTGCTGGCAGGACCATTTCTTCTATACTTCTACCCTAGTTCAGTGCTAATTATATAACCTAGAACTTATTCGCCCTTTTTTTTTTTCCCTTTTATAACTTGTGCTTCTCCCTGTAACCTCTCACAATTCCTCCTCTTCAGTAAACGACATTTTAATTTGCATTTTCATTATTAAAAAAAAAAAAAAAACAACAAAACCTAACATTGTAAAGACCTTTGCTCAGAATAAATCATTTTAATTAGACCATTTCTGTAGTGATTGCGTTTTAATGGACAATGGGAGATGCTTTCCTCGTGTGGAAGACGCGGAGTACCAATTAGCAGGGTGAAAACAACAGTAAATAATTAAAAATACATTAAAACAGAGTCTATTTTTTGACACTACCAGCACCTATTTATCTCATGTTCTCATCTATCCACTGAAAGCTGTAGGTATTAAGATATTTTTAGGATTAAAAAAAAAAAAGCTAAAATATGGGGAAGAATGCGTATTTTCACTGAGGCACTTGCTCTGTGGTTGGACACACGCTGGTGCCAGCCACTGTGAACGTGCAACGTCCCCCTCTTTCCCCTCAGTCATCGTTAACAGTTGCTCTCCTGTACGCTCGGACTGTGAGGGAAGCCAGCTCGAAGAGCCCCATTTGGGCACATATCCGGCCCCGTGCAGGGCCAGCAGGGATCGTGAGGGCAGGCTGCAGCCACGGGCCAGCCAGCAGGGCTCAGGGGCAAGGTGACAGTGGTGCACAGAAGACCAAGCAGCAACAGAGCTGCTGACCTCTCTGCTCCGCTCTGCCATCAGTCAGCCCAGGCAAGTACAAGGCACTTGCACAAGTCCTCAATGTCACTGATTTTTTTTTTTTTCCACCAACATGTGTGCGTGCAATTTGACAACAAATTGTCGTCTCTGGTCATTCCAGCATTACCTAACCATTTGAAAAGTTATCTTTCGACTAGAAATCACTGCCCGGTTAGAAACGTCGTTTTGAGAAATCTGCCAGCCAACGTGGCAACTCGCAGGTGCTCCCTGCTCAGGCCACGAGCCCTCCCACACAGAGGCAGAGTGAGGCGAGGTGTGATTCCTACCTGCAGGCTGTCACACATCTCCTGGCTGTACGTTAGGCGCTGGATCTCTGTGGGAGAGCTGAGGTACAAAGCCTGCCCTTCGTTGGTGAAACAAAAGGTCCGCGCTATCCTCATGTCCGTGACAGGCAGGTAGTTGATGTCCAGCAGCGGGCGAAGGCTGGGCAAGCTGAAGAGAAGCAGATCCTGAGGTTAGTCACAAACCGCCACAAGTGGCACATCTGCTCTGCGTCTGCGTGTTAAACCGATGCACAGGTTTATACTTTTCATAACTGGAAGCTGAAAAATGCTGCCATAAACACAGTGCCTTCCTCCCTGCAGGGAGGAGCTTCAGCTGCCTTGCCTCAAGGATCAGCTCCTGCTGTCGTCTGGGTTTGGGACGTGCCCGTGCCCGTGCAGCATGGCGTGTGCCGTGCGGCTGGGCAGCGTGCAGGGTAAGGCCTGCACCTCTGGGCACATGGCAGGGCCCTGCCTGCACCCATCCCCTTTGCTGCCCTCCAGCTGTATGGCAGGACGGCGCTTTCCCAGATTTAAATGGCCGGCCAGCGAAGGGGCGGTGCGGGGATGCTCAGGTACAGCTGCAGCGATGCTGCACAGGCAGCTCAACGGGGGCAACAGCAAGGAAGAGAAACTAGATGCACCCAGTGGAAAAATCTGAAGTGGGACGTGGCCCTTCACGCTGGACAAACAGCACCATTTCATTCCCTGAGTGCTTGCTCTATGCCTGACACGGTATCAGAGCAAAATCATCAGTTTTGTGCTGGTTGTAAGTCACCAGCCATTAGCTGTTGTCACAGGAGAGTTACTATGAAATAAAGGAGTCCGTTTTGCAGTGCAGCTGCCTTAACTCCCCACGTGGAGGCGGGCCAAGGAACAGGTATGGCTGCAGGCAAGGCAGCGCTCCCAGCACTGTATATTAACTGTATACAAAACGTGCGCTAAATGCATCCACCAGGGAGTTAATGCAGGGCATCAGACACGTAAGCACTCGCTGCAGCAAACGCAAGCGGAACGTGACGGCACCGTGCCACCTCTTTGCTTAGTTTTGCCACGAGATTAGTTAGATAAGTACCTCAGTGTCATGATGTGCCCATTGGCACAAAAGCACGCCAGACAGACGCTGTTACAGAGGGTGACCACATCTGCTCGCAATAAAAAGGACGTTTCGGTGATGTTGTGGACATAAAGACATGTTTGGGAAGGCAATGAGAAGACTTTGGCTTGTTTTTCTGAACAAATGACTGCAAATTGATGATCACCCATATCCTGGGAGGAGGAAGGGGAATGCATGACAAGTTTCCTTTTTCTTGTTTTTTCACCATCGTCAGCGCTGTGCGGGTCCCTCCATATTTCGTACGGTGGGTGTGTCAATGTCCCCGTGCAGTCCAAGCACGCGAAGGTCAGCACGGCTCCTTTCAGTGTCAGAACTGTGCCTGCAAAATACAACCCTCTCTTAGCGGCACCGGCACCACAGTTAAACTGGTTGCCAGCACGGCGAACGCACGGCACAGCTGACACCCAGGCTCTGCTTTTGTGAGTACAGCAAGCGCATTAATGCGGTAAGGTGACAGCTCTTCCTGACCACACAGGAAGGTGAACAAATCGGCTGTCGCTTCTGAAGGGTCAGCCAGTAGGATACTTATTCCCTTATCAGTAAAATTGCTCTCCTTGGACCGGTGTCCATCCAGTGCTGTTTTTCTAAAGAAACCAGGGTCGGGGCTTAGCGCTGTTCCTGTGTTACCCTGGTTCTGGTCATTGTTTTACACAGAACACAATAAGCACATCCTGCCTCTCCTCAGCCCCGATCGCTCTCAGCCCTCTGTCCTCTCTGCTCTGCCATCTGTCACTCACTCAGCCGAAGATCTCTCCTGGTACATCAACCTGCCAACACTTGTGTTTCCTCTCCTATCTCCCTTCTGCTTCCCTGCAGCCTTCTGACAGGAAGGAGAGCCCAACTGTTCGCAGTATCCCAGACCCAGGACAGCAATTTCCCAACACGAAGGATCTCTGCTAGTTTCCCTGTCCTCACAAGAAACAAATGCGACTCTGCCCAAGATGTGGGGCAATCTTCAAGAGTAGCACAGCCAAAGCGCCTCAGTTTTTTGAAGCCCTGGGTCTCTCACAAGCATCTCTTTACCTTAGTGCCCTCAATGCAGCGAGTGACCACTGCTGAACACATATCTCGAGAATTTTCTGCCCAGAAGGCTGTACAAAATCATATGTGTTTTTGCTCCCGTTGTACCAAGACAGATACACAGGAACACAGCTGCGCTCTTACCACTTGGCGACACCATGACTGGCTCTGACTGCCGCAGGTCGTCACTGGCAGGCAGGTTAAGGGAGAGGATCAAGACCATACCGAGGCCCGTTCCAACCCAGAGGCACGGGGAGACAGCGGAGTCGTTCTTTCGGGCAAAGGACTCCATGAAGTACAAGGCTGTGATTGCCTCCTTTGAGTCCCTGTCGATACTCGACACGCTGGAGCTTCGGGAACGGCTGAAGGAGTTTTCTCGGTTTTCTGCATGAATAAATACAATCGAGCAGGCGTAAGCTGGCAACCTTAGAACAGGCTCAAGCCTGCAGCAAGCACCAACTCCCTGCAGAGCACAGCAAATACAGCATTTTCGTAACCTGGGCAAACGTTCTGATACTAGCACCATACCAGCTTCCTGCCAGTGTATAAATAAGTGTGGAAAATGCTGTCAGACCTCATCAGTTAGATCTGCATTAGAAATAGCTGCTTATTATGGAGATTAGCATAGACTAATTAGAGTTTACAACAGCCTTAGCTCAAAGGACTTGTTCTAAATAGCATGAAATAATTCTAGACCCATACGCTACCAATGCATTTAAAATTAATCCATGTATCTCATCACTGCAGGACATGAAGGGAGGAGCCGCTGCCAACTTCAGCACACGTGTCCTTAGCAGTGCTGCTGCTTCCACCACTCAGAAGCACTGGCACCAAGTGCACAGCCATCCTGTATCGCCCCTCTTGGGAAAAGACACCCACTGCTAAATGGATCCCAGGATCTGAGATGTCTCAGGGCACAGATCAGCTCTGGCTTCCCAGGCACTGAGATAAGAAACCTGCTCTGCGCCCTCGACGGTAACGGCACAGGGGGCTGGCACCAACGGGTTCAGCTTTAGCGGGCAGCAGTGAGAGCCAGGTGGAGGCTGAGCCATATTGGCCTCACTGCAAATACACCTGCACGGAGACCCTGGGCTCTTCGGAGGGAGGAGACAGGAACACGGTCTGACTGCTCTAGGGCTCAGGGATCCCTGCTTCGCTTTGCCTTGCGCTGAGAAGGGGGAACCAAACAGTGCTAGGGATTTGCTGGCACTAGGAGGAGGTGTCGGTGGCAACACGTTGGAGGCTGTAAGGCTAAAAGGTTGCTGAAGACTGAGGGAGCCAGAGGGAAGAAGAGAGCAGGCCTGGCCACTAGCATGGTCTTCACAAAACAATTTGTGCCAGTGCTGCCTGCTGCCTGGAGTCAAAGCCAGGTCTCAGTCACTGGAAACCTCACTTTCTCTTCTGCAGCATAAACAGCAGAGGAAGAGTTGGTTCTGGAGATGGAGAAATATTTGAAGGTATCAGACCTGAGATAAAAGGCTCACTCCTGAACACCATGAAGCAGATTTGTGTTTGGCAGGAAATTCTCATGTCTCGGAAGAGAGAGCTGTCTCTTCAGAGCCTGTAGAAATGACTGAGAAGAGGAATACTGTCTGCCATGGTTGAAGGACAAAACTAGAAGAGGACTTTCTCAAGCACCCCAACTTAAAACTGGGCTAAACCTCGTGTGATTCTCACCCTCCACCAGAAGCAGCCAATTTGGTTCATCTCTTCCTCAGGCAACGTGCTGCAGCACTGTATTCCCCCACCCAGACCCACTCCATGCCAACTGCTGAAACCATCCTCTTCACAGCAGCTAGCTGGAACCGGAGGGAACCACGGCAGAGCACTACTGGCACCCCAGCAGGCGTTACTACACATGCCACCCTACGTGCCTGTGTCGGCACACAGGGATGGGGGCAGATTCACATGCTGCTCCGCCACTCTCGGCACAGCTGCTGATCTTGGAGGGCATCTGTAGCTCTTCGAACAGGAGCTTCAGAGGAGAGCACCTCCTGGCACTTCAGTCACACTCCAATGGAAGAGAAACTCGTGTCTATTTGAATTTCCAGGCGCTGCCTTCTCCTTACCCCATTTCACCTTCTTCAAGTGGGCAACGTTGTTACTCTAGTTCTAGCTCACTACTGCTAAATATATCTGCATAAAACTGGGATTTTTTTAAATTCATGTGCACAGCTTCTAGTACCTAGAGAATTAGTCTCCCCTAACCCCACTTCTGCAGTGGATTGGTTGGCCCAGCTCCTTCCTAGCAGCTGATGGGCACAGAAGGGCAGGGCAGTAATTTCAAGGCACAAATCCTCAGGGCTTCGCATACATGCATATATAAAATTCAAAGTGTACCTTATTTTAAAAGTATGTTGTTATGTAATTGATTTTCTCCTTAAAAGGTGCATTAATATCACGGCCATAAAATTCAAATATGGTGGTGCTCAAACTGAGGAAGATATTGAAAGGACAAATGCATCTGCTTAGTTAGCATAGGCAACAGACACGGACCTTAAAATATATGATGTGCCATTTGCATGTGTCACCAGGCTTTCTCCCTCTCTAAATTAACAAGAAACGTTCCTCACTCCTGTGCAGTACAGTTAACTAAGACATCTCAGCAGAACTGACACTAACAGATGTAATCTCTGGGACACTTTTGGGAACATACTGTGCCATTTTCTATTAAACACTCTACTCAAACTGAAACACAAAAGACCAGCACAACACATTTCAAAGTCTGATGTCACTAAACATAACTTAACAGGGAAACAAAACCTATGAAAGGCTGCAATCACTATATGACTTTATTGGCTAGCTCTAGAAGAAGGCAGAAATCTCTGCTCTTTTGGGATAAAACTTGGGATAGCACTGTTCTCCTGAGAGTCCCTTCTCAAAGAGATTAAACCTCAGATTCTCTATTTCCAAACCACTCCATTATATCCTGGAGAAAGGTACAGGCGCATGTTTTCAGTTTCCCAAATAATATCTAACTTAATTTCTATATTTAAAATGATGTCCCATCTACTAAAAGTTTTTTTTCTGTGTAAACACTGCCAGGCTGCAGGTGTAGCAACAGTGTCAGCTACATCCTTCTGCTCGGCTGGACCAGCACCGGTACTGCTCCTGGTACTCCCTTTGACCTGGGTCAAACAAAGTTTAGTTGCTCTCCCTGCCTGGGTAAGGAGGCAGGCCGTTCACACGTGAAAGGCACGTAATGTCGGCTCCACAGCTCTCTTTCCCTCGTTCTCCTCTCCAGAGCACCCTGCTACGTGACACTTTCTCAGCCATGTGCTTCTGCCTCTAAATTGCCTCCTGCTCTGAGGGAGTCCAGCGTTCCCTTTTCTCTGAGAGGCGTAGATCCTACCCCAGGGATCCCTCTGTTCCCGCTCAGCTGTCTCTCTTAGGCTAGCATGTCAATGTTCCTGCTCTTCCTCTTGTAGATCTGAGTTCACTGACTTTTCTTCCTTTTCTCCAAAGAGGTCTCCAGGCTGTTCCTGCAGCTGGGAGCAGAGGAGCTGAGGACACCATCGGAGAGGTCCGGTGTCCCCCGAGAGCCAAGCAGTGGCTATCCTGAGGGAGATGCTGCTATTCGGGCTGTCAGACCACAGTCTAAGCAGGCCTGAGTGAGCGCATCATTACCTACGGTGAGGAAATTTCAAACAGCTGCATACTGTGGGTCAGGACCACGCTGTAGAAATGCCACTTACTCACCCAAAAGTAGTCCTGCTTTCCTCAAAATATTTTCATTCAACCCTGTTGTATGTGCGGGACGGGTTAGTGAGATGCAGACGGACACTCAGGAACCAATTCCCTTTGTAACACTGGACGGATTGTTAAATTCCAGCTACGAGCAACAGTGTGCAGGTAGAAGGCTTCTGACGTAAACACAGTTGCAGAACCTCTGATTTGCTACCCACCTCACCAACAGAAACACAGAAGGACACTTCCACTCACATACGAGGATAAAAAGGAAGCCAGCGTTTTTGAGTCTTACCTTTGTTCATCCAAGTGTGAGCAGTACAGTGACGCTCGTCTTGTGAGAATGTACTGATTCCGTGTAATTGCTGAAGCATTGCCCGTCTGGAAATGTAACCTACTGCCACAAAACCGCATGCATTGCAAAAGGACAAGAACAATTGAGCCAACCGTCATCATGACATTTATATGAAAGCAGCCCTGAGCAGTCACTGCCCTAGCTCTTCCCTGGCGCGACAGAGCGGTCCTGCTGCCGTGCGCTGGTGTCTAGGAGAAGATTTCCTGGAGGGTTTAGGGGGGGCTCTGAGAATTTAAAAGACAGTTTGAGTAAATGATTCCACATATTTCAACTGACACATTCATAGAGCACTTGTAGAGATTTTTTTTTTACTCCCTTTTGTTTAGAGGAAATAACACTAGAATTTCTTTATTTTCTCATGGAATTCAAAGAAAAATGGGCAGGGATACTGATGCAAATATTTATGCTCCTGATGTGTGCTCTTCAGGGGAACGTTCTGACTTCTCTATTCTCAGCCGGCGCCAAGGCTTTTTGCAGGGGGAACACATCCTCACTTACAATCTCTTCCAAGAAACTGTCATTGTGATTATTGCAAAATAATGGGGTAAGGACTAACACAGAAACATGAAGTCAATTTCTTTTTGGAGCTAAGAATAACGAGAACAAAAGTATCCCTTGTTATGAAGAATGACTACCAGTGACAAAGATCAATATTTTCACCGTAAATGCTTACATTCATTACTGGAGAGATTTGCAATCAGCTGTCAGTCTTGGGTTCTATTTATAGGTTCTTTCCTGGTTTTAACGTACTGAGTAATTCATCTGCTTATAGAACATTCACAAAAATCGACCTTTTTTGGTATGGAAATCAATATATTCTGGAAACGAATTTACATGGTTTATATTCTCCTGACCTGGAGATTTCTAAAAGTTAAGGTTCCGAATATCAGACTTTACAGAAGCCAATGAAAACATTAAAGCATTTGACAGTTTCAGGATCATCGCCTTAATATTTTCAGAGAAATCTCTCACTTTTAAGTTATTGAGTCAGGAAAGCATGCAAAGCTCTGAATGCCAATGTAAACATACAGTAAAGAAATTGCATTTCAAACATGAATTTGCACACAGTAACATCAAACAGACAGAGACTGAACCATATTACTGACGGCAATGCTTCAGCAACACAGAGGAGAAAGGGGCAGGAGGTAATGCTGCGGGGTTTTCACACATTTAAGGACATTGCACGGTTACTTGGCTAAGAACATCTTCAAACACATTCTAATAGCACCGCTCTAAAGCTGCATTCCACATCAAAGCCGTTCACTAGAAAGCAGCAGAAGTTATCTTAGGCACAAACGCTGCAACGATCTAGACTCCTACTGCGGATTATTTTCTACTGGATCAACTCAAATATGTTGCCCTAAAACTACGTCGAAAAGCATGTGAGTATATTGCTCGGGGAGCACTCAGACCAGGGTGACCGCTCCTGCTTACGCACAGCTCACACCCGTGGGGTGCTTCACCCTCCCTCGAAAAAGCTGGAAGAGCCCTGAAGCAGCCACCTAACAGCAGTGTGACTGGAACGGCCCCACAGAGCTACACTGACACACGATGGATGCGCGTGATGGCAAATCAAGGCCTGAAAGAGCAAGTAGATTCAAGTCACCAGCCTTGGATCTTTACTCTGATATTTCCAGAATATGGAAAAGTTCAGGCTTAGGTTTTAGTTCAATGCGTCTTAAAAATGGAAAGGAGCTGTTAGAGCAAGCCTGTTTTTCAAACCGAAAATGAAGTGGAAATAAGCATTTTTATGGAAAGATAACAGTGCCAGAGATCTCTGCAGTCAGTAACGCCTGTCAGCCTTCCACATCTGGTTGCATCACTTACTTCCCTTTACCTACACAAGCAAACTGCCTTCCTGTTTGGAGCACCAACACCTCAATTTTGCTTTAGTTTAGAACTCTGGACATATGTTTTTTAATCAAAGATATCACAATTCCGTTTAACTTAAACCCCAACTAAAATATCCATTCTGCTGAAGAGTCTCTTGATAACATTGATGGTTTGGGAAGGAAGAATATTTTCCGTAACTTTCGTATGTGGAAGATCCCGATCTTCCCTTGTTCTGTGTACACAGCAGCCCCACGCTTACTCCATTCTGCCACAGGAGCCACCTCATTGTGTGTTCCACTTCCAAAACTGTTTCAAAAACATCTTCAGATACAGAAACGACAAAGTTGAGCACTGAGGGCAAAACATCCTCCAAATTCAATGTGTACAGCTTGGAATCAGCTTAAATGGGAATCAAAGCATCACTAAAACTGACTGAACATTCAGTGAGTGTAAGGGTTACAAAGCTTTCTCTTAGTTGGTTGTTTTAAAGATAAGGAAAATGCACAGATTCCTGCAAGAATCCGCAAATCAGTGGACTCTAATATCGTAGTAGAACCTCACAGAAAATGCAGTCCAAATTAAAAAACAAACGTGAATTCGATTTAGCCCAGCAGAGCTGGAATTTGGGCACCAGCCTCCCATGTATGCAGACGAGGTTCTCTTGCTTCCCAGGCATCTCCTGGCCGTGAGACACTTTCATGAGGCACCGCAGCCTCTAGACAATCACTGCCCACTACTTTGTCCAGGGACACAGGGACAGCTCTGTTGCAACCAGGTTTTAAACCCCACTGAAACCTCTGAGGGAGATCTGATGAAGATTATGGCAGACTGTGTTCTACTCCTCGCTCACCCTTAAAATCTCCCTACGTCTCCTTCCTAAGAGGAAGCAAGGTAAGAGAGGGTTTTTACTTTATCTAGAGTAGAAAGCAAGCACACACGCTGTCATCTCCACCATAACTGAAAATGAGTATAAGACTATGGACAGCACAGTTCTGGAAACAGTTACATTCCCCCCAAATAATCTATGCATCTTACAGTTCAGTGTTCAAACCGAACACTGTGAAATGGATAAATGGATACAAATGCAGCAGAATAAGAAACCTTACAGAAGATGCTGCAATATCCTTCCTTGGAACACTTGCTTTTTTGGTGACAAATGTTTTATTCCAGCTATGCAGTATTTGCTGTTCAGAAATCTTTGACTTTGTAGTGACCATTAAGACGCAGAGTGTTTTTGCTGAACAGGGAAAAAAATCATTTCAGCTTCCAAATACCCTTTTTTTTTTTTTTTTAATAAAGCTTTCTGTAGCAAGGAACAGACTTTATGGATATTGAACAGGTCCTGTACACAATCTTTTTACTTGCTTCTCTGCACAGACAAGAAAAAGGGTGCTGAAAAACCATGTGCCTAGTGGAGGCTGTGGCTTACCACAGCATCTCAAAGCTATTTCCTATTATACTATTCCTTTTGTTACCAGTTAGAGCTACGCAAAGCAACTCCCAATGCTAATAAAATTGAAATGATTCACAACCAGAACCAACACCATAATTCCTTCACTGATAAATAAAGAAAAAAATCTCCAGTCAAGGGTTTCTCCATCTGCGGTGAAAGCTTAGCTGTGAAAACACACGGCCCTTTGGGGCCTCGTGACGAATGGTCCCACGACAGCCGCACCATGCCCAGCGGACCAGGTGAGTGTCAGTTCATCTGGCTGCTGGGGCAAGGAAGTTTACCAGAAATCAGCCACTCTGCAATGTGGAGGACAATGACAATGAGAATGTGCCGGAGAGCATGAGTCGTTCTGAAAACTGGCCAGAGATGCAACAGCCTGCTCAGAGGACGCGTTTCTGCAGTGAGCTATCCTGGTGATCAAAATGAATTGCCTACTGTCCCCACACAGCTGTGCCTCTGCCTCACTAATTCACGTCCATTCCGTCCTGTCCTTCTCTCAGCAGACACCACCAGCAGTTTATTCTCTCCCTCTCTGCAGTCCCTTGGCACGTATTTGAATCACCTCCTGCTGCTTCTTCAGCACTTTTCCAGCTCCAGCAAAACTCACTTTTGCAGGTTGTTTCTCCCTTTCCTTTCCTTAGAAGCCCAGGAACCACGGCCTTTGAATACCGCAGCCATTGCCTTCTGGCCACCATCAGTTAGCTCACATCAACACGTGGGCTTAGACCCAAGAAAAAAAGAGGCTAATGATAAAAACAGAGAAATCTCCCCCTTCTCTCCACTCCCCATTCCAAACATGGGAAGGAAACCAAATGGTCCTATTTACCCGTCCAGTCCAGAAAATCCAACGTGGGCACTTCTGCAGACAGTGCAACAGTATAGCTGTAACTGACGAGAGACAAACTGTCAGCAATTTTACAGGAGTTACGTAGGAAACACTGCAATGCAGAGCACAACATCAGCTGGGTCCAGTTCCTCGGGCTTTGGACTTTATATGAGACAACCACTTATTTCCAAGATCCTGGCTACAGCCTACTGGACTTACAAGAGCAAATCTCAGCACTCCTCTATGGCTTCACACACGCATTTAGAGGCAAATACTGCTAAGGAACAGATAGGTCCTTGGAGGTTGGAAGCTTTGTTAGAGAAACAACAGACGAAAGTAAAGGCACAGAAAATTACTGTAGAATTTGCTGAATCTAAACAATGCACACAAAACTAAAAAAGACCAAACCCTTCGCACCCTAAAAGCCCAAATCTAAGTCAAAATCCAGCAGGAAAAGATCCATTAGCCTCTGCCACACTGTATACAAAGCTTCTTACAGCGATCCTCACAACTAGCTTTGAATAATAAAAGAAATCTAAAGCATACGGTACATAGATACTATCCATTTA
Source organism: Alectura lathami (assembly GCA_013399715.1). Lineage (NCBI taxonomy): Eukaryota > Metazoa > Chordata > Aves > Galliformes > Megapodiidae > Alectura > Alectura lathami. The sequence continues at coordinate 62,530 of VXAV01003740.1, read as the reverse complement.
TAAAGCAAATGGGACAAAATCAGGCAGGAGATGAAACAACTTACCCCCAGAATTGTTGTAGTAATTTTATGTGTAAATTCTAAAGAAAAACCTCAGGTATGCAATGAAATGGAAATTGTATTGTACTTGCCATAGAATTTTTGATAAGATTATTAGAGGAAATAGCTAAATATTTTTGAGTGTTTCATTTTGCCAGCTCTCAGTGACAATTCAAGTACTATATATCAAATTCTAACTATGTGTAATTAAGAGTTAATCTAAAAGCTGAAGTAAATACTGAAACTGAATTACAGAAATCTAAAACAAATTCAAAGACTCTGCTCGTCGCATCCCAAGACAATTACAATGCACATCAAATCCTCGTAAAGATTTCTTGTTCAGAGGCAAGTCTGCAGCACTAAGACCTAAATACTCTTTCCAATCTAGGGTGACAAAGCAGGCTAGTTAAAAACTACTTACTGAGGAAAAATAAGAAGAAACAAGAAAGATAGTTTTCTATCACTGATGATGGGAGAAAATAGATTTACAAATACAATATTTCAAAGGAAAAACTCCCCTCTGCCCCTACTTCCTTCCTAAAACACACAGCATACTACATGTGCACATAACTGTTACAGTTTCTATATGAATGCAGGCACAGAGGGGGGAAAAAAATGGCAGAGTCTGCCAGCACAGGCTCTTGATGGCAACTACCATGCCATGGCAGAGAGAATCTTCTGGAGAATGCAAACGGGCTTAAAAAAGCAAAATGACTCAAAAAACTGAGTCACAACTCAAAGGTAACTGAGAAATTCCAGATCCGAAACAGTTACCAAAGGTAGTTGTATTTTATTGAAGAGGAGTGCATGACACGTGCACACATGCACACACCCAGCCAGCTATACAAGGATAACCACACTGATTGCCTCCCCACAACAATTTTATTTTTATTCTTTAATGTCACTTTTTTATTTTGTCTAAAATGACAATAAAACCCAGATTGAAACGACAATTTTATTTTTCTATGGAGAAAAAGAACGGATGTCTTGGGCCTGTTCACCTACTAAGTAATTCATATTTAGGCTGGGATCTCTGCTGGAAAAGGGGCTTTAACAGCTTTAATGACTGTGTAGCATTAGCTCTTAGACTGAGGTGGACTGGTCTGGATCTACAGGATAGAAGGCAGGCTGTGGAGGAGTACGCGTTTTCCACACAGAAGGTAAGCAGAAGGTTAATATAATCCCCGTCTCAATGCTCCTGTTAAGAAGCCTGCAGACAAAACAGGGTGCTAGTTGGAGCCCGGACCTAGAGCAGACCAAGACACCTAACAGAAATGCAGTCACAAAGATTTAGTGTGTCAAGGCTGGCTGAAAATACACCTGACCGAAATGCTGGAAATGTAGTTCCTATTGTACCAAAAGACAAGATTTAAATATGTTGGTTTTGAAAACCAATGTGAGAAGAGTGATATATTATTCTAACAGATATCTTATGGTTAGTCACCAAAATGTCTAATCTTTTTAATCTAAACAAGTTAAAATGGGTTTAAGACCAGGAACTGGAATTTACTGAAAAATCCCCAAGTGTCATCACTGCCTCAGAGACAGGCACTCAGCTTAAGAAAAGGTAAGAACACACACAAAGGATTTTCTTCTTCTGTATAAAAAGTGCTGAACACTTCTGAGACAGCAATCTCTAATCAAAATTCTAATCAGGTTGAAGAATAAAATCCTACCAAATGCTAACTTGAAATACTGCCTCTCTGGCGAGGACATAATATGTATCTTGATTCTCCAAATGAGAATAGAAAAAATAACTTCTTCTGAATACATCCCTTGTTTATTGCAGCATATGCTCCTAAGTAGCCAACAAATTCTTTGCACAGAGAGGATGGTTTTGCTTGGTTTTATTTTATTTCGAAACATCCCTACCAGAAGGTTTTGATCAAAGCCAGTTCCACATTTCGAAGCAAATTGTTATTCTCAGTATAATCTCTCAAATCTTTTAACTTCTCAACTTCCATCTCCCTCGCTCTCCTCCTTATCCTTAACCTAAGAATCTTTCAAGGATCACAGCTCCTTCTACCATACTATTTAATATAAAAACCTTCAGAAATAAATCAAACCACCTGCCAAACCAGTAAGCCTAGAAATCCAAGAGGCATAAAGAACGGCTGAATGTCAATCATTCCAGACAGATCAGCCAGTAGAGCTAGAAGTCAAAACACTAATACCACAGGCATCTCAAGAAAGTTTGGACAAGTTGGACAGATGAGTTCTTTTTAACAAGAGAATATAAATTATCAGAAAAATAGTTTAGTTTGTAAACCCGCTGAAAGGTGACTCGTATGTATGTGTGCACACAAACCCACACACTCAAGGACAAACTCAACCCACGGTCTACAGTATCAAGTGTTAACATCAGTCACTCTACAGACTGCTGGCCCGTTCTTGCAGCAGGAAGAACTATATCACAGTCATTTCACTGACCCTGCTGAGAGCTGTAACACTATTGTGGTGACACCACTGATATTTTTAAACAGTTTTTTTTTAAAAGTCGCATTAATTTACTCCATGTCTCTGATAGGAAGTTGGATGACTCTCTCTAGAATGAGGTATATTTTAATACTAAAATTGATAGGTATTATAATTAGTGATGAAAAGTAGAAACTGAATCTTTCATGATATAGGTTAAGTAGAAAGCCTCATTACGCCACCAAAAGTATCACTGTATTACTAAATGTTTCATAAAACAAAAAATTGTGGAAAATGTTTCATAAAACAGTATGCTTAGCACACTTTTAGGAATACCAGCTTTCTTTCTAAAACAGAACGCGTATGGTTAACAGCCAATGAACCTCAGAGGGGTGTGATTTGCTATTCCTGGTAGGGAAGAGGTTAGTGAGGTAGAGATGTAGGTGAGAGTTATGCATCACAGAATCACAGAATGGTTTGGGTGGGAAGGGACCTTAAAGATCGCCCAGTTCCAACCCCCGTACCGTGGGCAGGGACACCTCCCACTGACCGGGTTGCTCAGAGCCCCGTCCAGCCTGGCCTTGGACACCTCCAGGGAGGGGGCATCCGCAGCCCCTCTGGCCAGCCTGTGCCAGTGTCTCACCACCCTCACAGGAAAGAATTTCTTCCTGATATTTAGCCTAAATCTCCCCTCTCCCAGTTTGTGGCCATTACCCCTTGTCCTGCTGCTCCATGCCCTTCTAAAGAGTCCCTCCCCAGCTCTCCTGCGGGCCCCTTTCAGGCACTGGAAGGCTGCTGTCATCAATAACATGGAGGAAAGAATGGTGATTACACAGATGAAAACTGCCCTTAAGCACAGGAATTTTTAAACACCTCAGAGCTTTAGTACAATGATATACCTGCTTTAGTACAATGTTCAACACACCGCCCAAGTTAAGACTGGAATTTATAGATTTACTGTGTGAACCAGCTAACTCCTTACAACTAACTGCCCAAGGATTACAGTTTGTCATATGTTATACAAAGCCTACAATGTGATTTGGCAGTTTAGCTGTTCGGCCTATGACTTCATCTTTGAGCCTCCACAACACTGTAACATCCTCCCAGAGGCCAGGTCTACACTACAGATGCCAGTGTGCAGCGCTGTGTTTGCCAGAGGAAGATATAAAGAAGATACCTTTGCTAACAAGGTAAAATTTGAAGCCTAGCAGCTTCTTTAGAATTGTTATGAAGTGTAATTTTACTATAATTACAAGAAGTTTGTTGAGATGATGTTTAGTTATGTGAAAACAATCTAGTTTTACACACAACCTAAGACAATGGCTGGATGGTCCCTGAAGAAACAGCAGTTTCACTTGAAATGTCACTACTGCCAAGTTTTTGCCCCTTTTCCTCTGCAGAAGGTTAACACTCCTCTAGTAAAGTTAGAAAAATATATCATATGGGCATTTCTCATTTGCTTAAGTGAGAAGGCATTTGGATAACGTAAACCCAATATAGAAAGCTATTTAAGCTAAGTGTTTCTTTTCCTGAGTAGAAAGGGACAGCACAAATGATCCATCTTTCACCAGTACCTATTCAGGTGTGACAGCCTCTGGCAATGGGAGATGATCTCTGGCAGAGACCTAATGACATAGCTGGAAGAAGGTGACACATTCACAGCCGTTTTTCAGGGAGCGTCTGACCATGCTTTACGTCCTGTGGATATGTGTAGGTAAATGGCAGCCTTAAATCAAACCTAAGCAGATGCTAGAGGACACTGCACCACTCTGTGGGATGGCAGCTCCAGTCCACTCAAGAACATCACCATGGAACCCCCCATGTGTAATTAGGATGTTTTTTAGGATTCCTGCACTTCAGTCACAACAACCCCATACAACGCTACAGGCTTGGGGCAGAGAGGCTGGAAAGCTGTGCAGAGGAAAAGGACCTGGGGGTGCTAGCTGACAGCAGGCTGAACATGAGCCAGCGGTGTGCCCAGGTGGCCAAGAAGGCCAACGGCATCCTGGCTTGTATCAGAAATAGTGCAGCCAGCAGGAGCAGGGAGGTGATCGTCCCCCTGTACTCGGCCCTGGTGAGGCGGCACCTCGAGTGCTGTGCTCAGGTCTGGGCCCCTCACCACAAGAAGGACAGCGAGGCCCTGGAACGTGTCCAGAGAAGGGCACAAAGCTGGTGAAGGGCCTGGAGCACAAGGCTGGTGGGGAGTGGCTGAGGGAGCTGGGGCTGTTCAGTCTGGAGAAGAGGAGGCTCAGGGCAGACCTTACTGCTCTCTGCAACTCCCTGACAGGAGGCTGCAGTGAGGGGGGGGTCGGCCTCTTCTCCCAGGTAGCAGTGACAGGACGAGGGGTAACGGCCTCAAGCTGCAGCAAGGGGAGGTTCACATTGGGTGTGAGGAAAAACTTCTTATCTGAGAGAGTGGTCAGGCATTGGAACAGGCTGCCCAGGGAGGCGGTGGAGTCTCCTTCCCTGGAGGCATTCAAGAACTGTGTAGATGTGGCACTGAGGGACATGGTTTAGTGGGCATGGTGGTGTTAGGCTGATGGTTGGACCGGATGATCCTAGAGGTCTTTTCCAACTGTAATGATTCTATGATTCTAGCACGTCTCACACATGTAGACTCCATTTGTGTTTTGTGATTCCCACAGTAGTCAGAAGAAAGGCTGAAAAATAATTTTCTATTTTGTGCTGTCATAAAGAAAAAGAAGAAATTCTAGCAACTTATAGCTAGCAACAAAGGCATTTGCACGAATTTGCATTTAAAAATAAAAAACTAGACACAGTCAGTGATTTAATTTCCTTTGATCAATCTCCATCAATAATCAACAAAACTGGGGAGTACTTGTTCCAGTTGTAAAGAGCCCTATGATGCAGACACCTTTGCAGGTGGGCATGTTAGGATATAAGTGCTCCGTACAAGAAAGATGGTCAGAGTTGTTGATTGCCTTTCACTTACACCATCATGAAGGGTTCAGGACAAGCTACAGCCTGGGCAATAGGCATAGGAGATTATTACCTCTTGGGCACTTAAGAAAATATTCTGTATCTTCATTAAAATTAAAAACTAGATATTAAAAAGAGTTAATTGTTAAAATCCTTTATTACTAAAATAGTAAAAATTACTATTTATGTTGTTTAAAAATTATTGCACATCTATTACTAAAGTTTAATGTAATCAACACTAGTCTTACAACATTGACTTTGATACTATGCTTTTTCAGTTTTTGGTATGCTAAAGCTTTTCTACACAGACAATGCATTGTTGCAGGAATGTGAGGGTGCTGGAAGACTGGGAGAAGAGGGTAAAGGATGCCGAAGCAGAGTGGGAACGCCATCAAGATTGAAGGAAAGCACACCAGCTGAACGCTCCCGCTTAAACAATCTGCAGAGAAATAACTGCTGGAATTAAAATGGGCTTATTCTAAGTTTTAAGCACAACGCATTGCCTTAAGCAGTCCACTGAGTCTCTGCACTCAGGTAGGTTGAGATTTGCAGACTCTTTTTTCAAGTATTACAGCTAGAAGCTTATTATACGTATATAAGTGGATTAGATTATGGGCTATAATTTTACAGTAAACCGTGGCCAGGGACTGTGGAATTTTATACAGTCTTTAGTACCAATAAAGAAAGAAATACGTGCAAAGCCTGAACTCACATTCTAAAAATATCTCACTCATTTTCAGACTCGGTAAGTAGAGACAATGGGAGTTGGAAACGTTAGTACTTCTGGCTGTCACAAGAGCTGCATGTAAGCCGCTACAAACAATTGCTTTTCCAGAACACAGCACCCGATCCGTACAGGCGGGGGACAGCTGTGGTACTTCGGTGAGGTTCAGCACACCGCATCCCTAGGCAGCACAGAGCTCAGGAGCAGGCTGGTTAGTAACAACACTAACACACAGGGGTTGTTCTAATTCTAAGCAGCCAGATGAAGGCAGCAGTCCAGGGCAATGACTAGGACAAGGACCATGCTAAACTTACTTTCACACCTGGTGAGAAATTCACAGATACCTAGCAAAATAGTCATTGCCACCCACCTTCTGTGGTGACTGGGAGGGAAATCTCCATGCAGGCTGCAGACTGTGCTTTTCTAAAGGGGGGCCTCCCAGGCCCTCGGCGGTTTGCTTTTGAGACGTCCGCGCTGGAAAGCCGTTTTCCTGAACTGCAGCTCTGGGACGTTGGGCTTGTACAGTGACCATTCACGTGATCTGGAAGTGAATGCAAAACGTGCTAGGTAAAGCGCCAGCTCCCAAAATTCAGAATGGAGGAGAGATGTAAGGTCTGATATTTAAGAATGGGTTGAGTTAAATTTTCTGAGAGTAACCATGTCTTTGTTTTATCAACCTGGCACGTGTATGTAAGAATAACTCACCATGTCTTTGAGGCATATTGTGAAATAAAGTGAGGTACACAGAACCGGTACACGTTCTTACAGCTGCAGACCCCACAGCATTTTGCTGACCTATGTGCACAAGCAGTTTGTCAAGACATGGCTGGTAACACTGCCACCCTTGATGTTGTGTCTCCTAATAGATACCAAATAAATTTGGAAACAGTCGTTCCTTTTTGCTCTCATAAAGAACCGTAAGTGCAATTTACTGCAAGACAGAGCTGGACAACTTCCCTGCCTGCCTAGAAGCTGCCATGAAACAGGTATCTAACTGCCACTGTTTGCAATAATTACAAGACCAGACATAATAATGCTAAATGTTTTTTTTTTTATCCCACAAAGATTTATCTTACTGCCAGAGGAAACTGACTGCTGAACAATACATCCGCCTGCTACAGAACTAAAGATGTGAGGCTAAGTCCCTGGACCCCTGCTAGGGACCTGGTCACAGCACACGCTGCCATCTGACTGGGTAGGAAACAAAACCCAGCTGCCTGACATGGCACCTGCGTTTGTCTGCTCTTGTCACTGACAACAGGTCTTTAAGCCACAACAATCCACTGACACAGCATGGAGCAGGCTGGATGGGATCAATGGACTACAGCACACTCACGTGATGCTCTTCTTCCTCATGTGGGTACAGGGATATGAGGTGAATTACTGCACGCCATTTTCTCCCCAGCATATGGTAGGATACTTACTAATTTAACTAAACAGCAGGTCATGAGCATAATAAATTCAGATGTAGGCAAGCACACTTTCTGTTCACAACAATGGAAGCTCAGTACTATAGGTAAGGAGGAGCTTGACGTTTCTGCCTCCTTTTTAAATGTCAGGTTATTTATATCTCAGAACTACTCTGTAAGGTTCTCTAAGTATATTCAGTATATCACTATTCTCTTGAATTTCTATTGTATCCAAGGAAAAGATGAATTTTAATATACCAAGACAAATTTATTTCTTTGTCACCACGCCATGCTAGCACCACTGTACACAATGAAGAGTTATTTAAATGTTCAGATGATAAAACAGATTCTGTACTGAATATAACATGGTGTGCTATTACGTGCAGTCCTCTAAAGTGCGAATCGTGCCCTTTATATGTGAAAGCAGTTCAGTCTTGATGAACAGAACAGGAAACAATTGTTCAGAATCGTATTTAGGAAAGTAATTTAGTACCTATTCTGAGACTGAGATTCTATAATGAGGCGGCTCTGTAGGAGACACAACTTTCATGATCTCTATCATGTTTCTTAACACATAGCTACTAACTGAGCTAATAGCAGATATCAAACTGACGTGAATGATTCATCCCACTTATAGTTAAGGGAATTTTCCAAAATACACTGGAACTATTCATGTATTTCTGTAGAAAGTCCTTTGAGACCAGGGCTTCGTTCAAGGGCACAGGCTGACTGTTCAACCTCAGCAACACATACATCCTCATCCAGCTGCTTCCTTTCTTCAAAATTCTGTTTGTGTGAAGGAGTATCAGCATGATATCTAATTATCTCCAGGGGGATCCTAGGAAGTGGTGAGGAACAGAGTGAAAAAGAATCATATTCTATAGAAACATCAACAACATTTGTGAGTCCCCTTCCCTGAACATTGTACAGAATGGGCATAATTCATTTAAACCCCTATTTACCATGCCAAATTTTAAGACAAATTCTGCTATTTCTTGCAGAATATGCTTGCTTTTCTCAGTTTACCTTCACAGGCTAAAATTAAACAAAAACAAAAATCAGTAGGATCGAGGCACCTAGATCCTAAATCCCTTTGATTTTCTTTCTGAACAAGCAAAGCCAATTAATATGTAGAGAACACATCAGCTGCACTCTTCTACTACTGAGGTTGGTGAAATGTTAGTGAATGCTACAACAATGAGCAGAAGAGGGAGTTTAGTGATCAGTGACACACTTTTCTATATTTTAACACAATTCTGTTCTTCTGATTAGGTAATATTTTTCAAATGTATACAGTAAGGAGCAATACAGTTCTGCAAGCCTTAGAAAAAAAATACATTGAACAAAATAATAAAATTCTGGGAAGTATGACTGCAGCATTTTTGCTGAGAAGCTGAGGAGAATCAAGGAATGACTATGCAAATCTATGAGAAAATCTAATTTGTGTTTTTAGAAAAGGAATTTCTTGCATATTTTTATGGCATAAGCTCAATCAAACAAAACATTTCTGAAGAAAGGTTACGTACTATTTAAGAAAATGTGCCCTACTGCATAGTCCGAACAAAAAAAAAAGTCTGCAAAAAGGTGAGAAGAAAAAACAGTGCACTTCCTACAGCGTACTTACCAACGCAGAGTGTGAAGATGCTCATGCCACCACCCTGTACCAAAATGACTGCAATGTTTTCCTAGACTTTAGAGATCTGAGTCACCTGGACGTCCCTTGCCATAACAGACGTCTTCCAGTCACCCCAAAGAACAGAGAGGGGAGGCTTGTCAAGACCTGGCTCTTATCCAGCTTTGCTCCATGTGCTTTTGTCATCTGCTCACTGTGGGTTTTCTCATATCAGAAACACTAGCTGACATTGAGCTCCAGCTGATACTGGAGATATTACTGTTGGTACTTTAGAACCAAAGGGATCACCCTGTGCTTTCAGTGCAACAGCTCCTAAACCTTTTTTGTTCTGGAGAAGGCATAGAACAGTTGCCTGGGGAGAAAGCACTGCCCCAAAAGCTTGACGGAACTACTGAGAGATGCCTTATGAGAGATGCAATGTGCAACATGGCAAGCAAGCCTGCTGGACAGCCTCAGATTTAATCTGATTCTTCTGAGGAGTATTCCACAGACCTGACCCATTTTACCACAGACACAACTGTGCTAATTTTATTTTACACACGGTAACACGTTTGTGTTACAGAACCTGCCTTCTCATACATCTCTTTAAACTACTGGTGACCTTTGCAAAAAGCAAAAGGGACCAGCGAATTACCAGTGACAAGGCGAGTCCCTGTTAAAACCAAATGTACTGAAAATGTCAGTAGAAAAAGAGAAACCTGTTTTTGCAGTTGCTGTCTAGAAAGTTGTGTTACATTGGACATTGCAAAAATGAAACAAAATGGTAAGAAAGATAATTGTGTTTCGGTTCTAACAAAGGAATAAATTCATACAAAAAACTAGATGAAAAGCTGTTCTTACTAATGATCTGAGGGAGGTTCCAACTTCCTAAGTTGGAAGGAAGCAATAAAAGAGAAGGCAAGAGGAGCAGAGAGAGCTGATTTAATAATGAGCAGAGAGAACCTGAAAAATAAGAAAGTCCAGCGAAATATCCTCATTAAGAGTTAAAGATTACAAGCTATGCTGTTAAATGGAGAAGTCCATCTGCTTCTACTTGGGGATTTTTGCATGTTACCAGTAAACGAGATATTAGCTAATGATCACGTGTGACTAACAGCTTTTTTTAAATTATTATTATACAATGAAGAGATGCACCTTTAGATCAAGAAAAAAGAAACCTAATGTAACTGTACAAATAGCCTAAAGGGCAGTTTCAAGGTTGCACATAACCAGAATTTGTGTAAAAATGGTGTGAGAATACAGAATGACACCTTAACATTTTAACAGATTGTCCTTAAAGAAAATCCCTTATAAAGCCAGGATCTCAGTTCTTCTCCTGGTGCAGTTCCATCAGCCAGGCAGGAGAGGAGCTGTGAGCCCTAGCAGGTGGTGGTACAGATGTCCTGCCAACAAACACACCTGTTTACCATCATGCCTTCTTCAGACTGAAGAGGAAGGATGAATGAATTGTCCTGTTGACATACGGATAGTGCATTTAGGTCCACAACTGGAGTATGACATATCACTATTACAACACACTGCCTGTGTAGTGGAACCGTACCCCTCTTATTGCAACGAACTCCTGTCATGCAGTTGATCTCAGACATCACCATTGTCATGCTGAAAGCAGTACCAACAGGATTTATTTTTCAGAGAACAACAAATATTTGCAACCCCTTCACAGTATTTTAGGTATGTTGACACTGGCAGAGTCCCTTGCACAACCAACATTTTTGCCTATGGTTCTGAACAATGAAACCAAAATATGAAATAATATCCAAACGAGGAATGCTAAGAATATATTACTGGTTGTCATAATATCACCTCTACATTAACTTATCACAGTAACAAAACCTGGCAGTTCCAATCTAAAAATAAATTCAGCTTTGTTCCCTGAGAACAGTGTGACTTTTTTACATCCCATTACTGGGATGTAACTCTATTGCTCAGATTCTTAAGCTGAATTTCTAGAGATAAGGTAACATCACACTGTTGGACTGACTGTCTAAAAAACTCTATGCCTCAACAAAAACACAACAGCAACTGTTGCTATGTTTTGTGCTAGAAACAGGAAAACACAGAGAGGAAATCTGCTTTTCATTCTGAAACAGTCAAAAAAACCCTGAGTCACGTAGAAGCCAACGCTCAAACACGCAAGTAGAGCGGGTGAACCATGTGACCACTGGGGTATCAACAACTAGCCCTGCATTTTCAAGATGGAAATATTTGTTTCTAATCCTTGGTTTTTGAAAATGAAATTGTTTCAGAGAGGTTGGACTGGAAACAACTTTTCAACTTGAACATGGCACAAACAAGCCATGGCATATACCAGCTGTAGACTTTCTAAACAAATCTCCACCTTTCCTTTCAAAATCTATTAACAAACGGTAAGAATTACAAAAAATGTGGTTGTAATCTATTATAACCTGATTCTCCTGAAAAGTTATGTCTTGTTGATTTTCATGGTTTTGCCCTTTTCTCCAGATTTTCAAAAAAATCTTTATTTTTAACTAGAGGTAAGAATGTCTGAAATAATTGAGTTAGCACCACTGCACTTATTCGTAATGCCTCTTTAGAGCTGGCTTCCTTATCTAATTGCAAAACAACAAAAGGCAGCTCAAAAAACAACATCAAGGAGCTCAATTCTGCTTATCCACATGAGGAAACATTACAGATCTCTTCAGATGCAATTTATCTTGAAATACTGAAATGTCTACAGGGTTATTTAATCCTCAGAATTTTTTCTCAACCCAAGTCTTAGCTTGCTGTCTCACATTATGGCATATATAATTTTTACAACATTAGCTCTGAAGAGAACTGAATCAGGTTGTTTTTAATTTTACCACATTATTAACAAGTCATGCATCTGTTATTCATAGTTATTTGTGGTGCAAAGTTTTGATTTTTGTCTAAAGTGTTCTTGATGGTATGTCAGCATAATTTACACTCCACTCCATAGATGTCAACATATAAATAATTTGCTTGCAAATACTCAACAGAAAGACACAGATCTTGTCATATAATCCATTCAAAATATAATAAAGTTTGCATATAATTTTTATGCAGCAATCAAGCAACCATTAAAAAAAACCCAACTTTTCAAACTTGTTAACGTTATGTATAGTAGAATTTTGACAGATTTCATCCCAGGTTACTGCAGTAAGTAAACTAGAAACAGTTCTTTTTATTTTAGTTCTGGAAAAGCAGATTTTATGCTAGATAGCTTCTGATTTAGAGCTACAGTTTTCAAATATTCTTCTGCTTGTACACAGTTGCTAAGACCTTGGATGCTGCTCTAAGTCCCTGCTAGGTGATAGCACCATTTGTCTCATGCTTGAGTCTCTGCCTACAGGCGACAACCTTGTGAGAGACCAGTCCCAAAACAAATTAATACAGAGGATCTTTGGGTGCAGGAAGGTTTGGTAAGTCTATGTGTACCCTCAGATCCTGACTGTTGACCTGAAAAGGCTGCAAAGAGTGTCACAGCCTGAAAAGTGCTTGGAGAGCACAGAATGCAAGAATATCATACATGTGAATTTCATGAAAATGAGTTGTGGGAAATGCCTTCCCTTTGAGAGCCCTCAGCAAGGAACTCCTCCTTAAGTAAAAACAGAGAACTTAGGAAGAGTGAATATCTATTATATTGTAGCCCATCAGTTGACCATCGTGTTGCTATCATCAACTCTTAAATGTAAGATGATCTCTTCTGTTTTGTGGCTTTAGCTAACACATGTTACTACTTTTGGTCATGACATTTAACTGTATCAGTTAAGCACGCTTCAGTTACAGTCTCATTTTGATAGTTTTAAGTACTTACCTTTCCTCTAAACTACCTACTTGCTTGTTAAATCTATCATACACATCAGAATTTTTAAAATTATTATTATTATTATTTTTGTAATTTGAAGCATTTGCAGTCAGAACACCGCCCCTTTCTGCATTTGAAATATAACCACAAGCTGTCAGGTACTGACAGTATCAGGGAGAGCACAGCCAGCAGCTCGAGGGATGCAATCCTTCCCCTCTGTCTGGCATTTGTCAGGTTTGTAAAATATTGACACAAACCAGTGGGTCCAACAGAGGTCCACCAACCTGGTAAGGAAGCTCACACACACAGTGCAAAAGGAGAAGCTGATAGCCATTTTTTTCCCCCCAGCATTAAGAAGAGAAGGCTCAGGGGAGATCTTATTGCTGCCTGCAGCCACCTGAGGCAAGCGTTCAGAGATGGAGACAGAGTCCTCTGTGGACAGCAGTCAGAGGAGAGGCAAAGAACGCAAGCTAGAACAAAGCAAGTTCAGGTCAGATATTAGGAAAAACTTCTTTTTCCCCTGTGTGGGTGGTCAATTACTGGAAGAGGCCTGCAGAACCTCTGTTCCTGGAGGCATTCAAGGCACAGCAAGATGCTGCAGTGACACACCTTGCCTAACCAGGCCTGCTTTGAGCAGCGATGGCCTGGACCACCTCTAGAAGTCCATTCCAACCTTATTCACGCTGCGATGAGTTCAGGTGATTCCTCAATGCAGGTGGTGTTTTCAGACCAAAAAGTGAACAGAAATTCTGTTTTGGAAGCAAACATACTACGGAGAGTCTACAAGCTCCTATGCACATAGAAATACATACAATTCTCAATGTATGCTGCCAAGTAATTCAAACAAAGCAGTGTTAAAGCTCGGTGTCTGTATTGCCTTTTCTAAAAATGGCAGGCCAAGGAGGAAAGCAACTCATACAGTTTTGAGCTTTCACAAATGTTCTTCAGCACTGCAAACAAGATATAGATCCGGACTCAGAAAAACTAGTAGAGAATGCTCCACTTACAATCAAGCAGTTTATCCAGTGAGGTAGTAAGCAAAAACAGATTAAAAGCTTCAAAATTTTGCCAGTTGAATGCACGATGTTCATCCTGACGCTGCTTCTGAAGCAGTATGAGAAGCAACGACTAGAAAGCAATATCTCCTATAAATCTAGTACTGCCTGCTGTAAAGTACCTTGAAAGAGTGAAGCAGGAATTACTGCAGCCCTACTGCTCATCCTTAAAATAAAAATGACGTCTTTTTTACAGTATCTGGGTACTGTCTCATAGCTTAGGAGCATCCAAAAAGAGACACTTGCCATTTAACAAACTGCAAAGGCATAAAATGATGGATATTTGCATACTAGAACTATATTATCGTATGCATAAATCTTTGAGGGAAAAAAAAAATCAGATTCCACAAGCCTGGTACATGCATAAGATGCAGTAAAGAGTTATAACCAAAGATCCTTTATCCAATGCTTACAAATGTGTTTTATGAGGTCAGCCTTTAGAATGAAAGCTTTCGGGCTCTGTGTTAGAAGACATTTCTCAAATACTTGAGAAATGTGAGCTTATTGGGTACTTTGTCCAGTTTTTCACCCCTGTATGAAAAGGGAGACATTGTTTTTGAGCTATGTTGAGAATTCATTTACTCCTTACAAATATCTGCAGAAAGCATAGGAAATTACATTAACCTTCTGAAGATCACAGCTTAGAAATAGGAATGAAAAATGTCTGTCTTTATTTGCATTTTCTTGTGTTTTTTGGCTAATAAAGTCTAGGTGACAGCATAAAATCATACAGTGAGACCATCTGTTCATAGGAATTAAATAAAAATTGGCAGTTACTGAGTTCCTCCACTTTCAGTTGGTGCTTGTGTGATCACTCCCCGCGATCACCCGTAACTTTAAAAGCTTTTAAAGAAATGAGCGGAAATATTTCCTAAGAGAAAAATAGAATCTGTTGCGTAAAGTGGCTGGTGAGGCTAAGCTAGAAAACTTTCACATAAAAGCACATTTGCCCCAGATTTCCCTCTCTGATTAGCATTATCCTCATAATTCATTTCACTGCAACAGTGCATGGAAACATAGATAATTTTCCCAGAAAACTTTGGAAAACAGTATTAGGTTCAAAAATAAAGATACTGTCATTCAGGGCTGCAACTGAATCACAGAACGGCTTGGGCTGGAAGGGACCTCCTTACAGCCTCCCCCCAGCCCCAACCCCCTGCCGTGGGCTGGCTGCCACCCACTGGGTCAGGCTGCCCAGGGCCCACCCAGCCTGGCCTTGAGCACCTCCAGGGATGGGGCACCCACAGCTGCTCTGGGCAGCCTGGGCCAGGGCCCCACCGCCCTCTGAGTGAAGAATTGCCCCCTAACAACTCACCTAAATCTCCCCTCTTTCAGCTTAAAACCATTGTCCCTTGTTCTATTGTCATCAGGCCATGTAAAAAGTCAGTCTCCATCTTCTTTGTAAGTTCCCTGTAAGTACTGAAGGACAGCGGGGAAGCTGTACAGTTTATGCAACAGCAATGCTACATCTTTCTTCTGGCCAACCCTAACAGACGTTTGGGCTACACTGACCTGCAGTACATAAAACTATCAAGAAGTTGTAATGTTTTTCCATATACGGTGTCTTCTCATGTTTCTTGCAGAGGTATGGTGTCCACAGCCACAATAGATACTTATCACTATATCAAAATAAAAAGATACTGAGTTCAATGAAATTATCTGTCATACAAAGGTGCAAATGGAGTCCCAACATAACTTTCAGTAATGAAAAGTCTGACAAAGCTTAACTAGGCAGTCATGGGATCACACATTATTCTCTTAAATGCTAGCAAATGACTCCCTAAGCAATTGCCAGCACTGGTGGCACCTCCACGTGAAATAGATTTCACCTCTACTATTTTAACTTAAAGCAAAGTGAAAGCAAGGACATTACGTGAGCCAGACCCTAAGAAGAGAGCAGAACTGTAAGCTGACAGATGATAATGTATTTCCCAATTAGCTGCAGTCAGTGCTGAGAGTAGGCAATGTATTTTCAGCACTCTACAAAAACCTGTGAGCCGCAGCCAATGTGAGGGATGTACAATCCATTTTACCATTTGAAAGTTGTGTTTCAGGTACTCAAGTCACAAGCGTGGGCTGGACAGCCTTGTTATCCCCTGAATTTAAGACTGTGGGTACAGTCTCAGGCCACAGCTAACAGTGGATAAATAATCCCTAGGAGCCCTACCAGCAGAGCTAGGACATTTGGAACAGAGCTAAATGAAATGCAGATATTATTCATCACCTTTTCCAGGAACACTTACTTAAATTTAGCTCCTTACATTAAAAAAGAAAGTTTTCCAGCTATCTGTAAACTAAGCTATCTACAGCACATTTTAATGACTAGAATAATTTACAAAAATCTTCTATGCAAGACAGTCATGAAGCAAAATTGAAACAAGCTTTTTGTTTTGTTTCTTTCTCTTCTCTCTTTTTTTTTTTTTTTTTAAACCCTTCTGCAGTTGATTAGTCATGAGCAACTGCTAACTTATGCATTGAATGCCGCTTTCACTTGCTTCATCCTTAGCAATCTGTGAGTACAGAGTACCCAGTTACTGAAGTGGTAACAACAAACATGCTTGTGTGAAAATTTAATAATACTTCTTGGTGTGTATGAATTTTTTGAAATTAATGGAGCTCCTGTAGTTTCTGCAGACTGTTGAAATAGACCTTCTTACACTTATTTTTAGTTTAAGTTGAACTTGTTCCGTACTATTAAAAAATAACAAGTGCCAGTTATTAGAAGAATGGCAGAAACAGGACTGTTTTGAAATCACAGATACAGTTACGCAGTCCTGTTCTAGTTTCAGCTGTGTTTTGGATTTAGGATGAACACAATGTTGATAACAGACTGATGTTCCAGTTGCTGCTGAGCAGTGCTTACACTAAGTCAAGAATGCTTCAGCTGGTACTGCCCTGCCTGTGAGGGGGCTCAGGTGCACACGGAGCTGGGAGGGGACAGAACCAGGACACTGACCCAAGAAGACCAAAGGGGTGTCCAATACTGTATGATGCCATGTGGGGGGAGCTGACTGGGGGGTGCTGCCCATTGCTCAGGGACTGACTGGGAATCAGTCAGCTGGCGGTGAGCAATTGTGTTGTGCATCACTTTTTTTTTTTTTTTTTAAATTCTTTTCTTTGTTTTTCTTATTTAACTGTCCCCTACCTAATGAGTTCTTGAACTTTTACCTTTTTTGACTGTCTCATCCCACTGCTGGGGGGAAGAGTGAATAGCTGTGTGGTGCTGAGCTGCCTGGTGGGTTAAACAACAACAGCGCCATTAATCCTCAAAACTTCCCTACACAGGTAATATCTTTAAGATGGATCATCATGCTTACTATGCTATTAGGTTGAATTTACACCTTTTCTTTTGTACACAGCTGTCCTGCTTTCCAGTCCCAATCCTGAAGGCATAAAACTGCCTTCAGTTTTTCAATATATTCTAGGCAATGCTTACAATATTGTCCAGCTCCCAGCATGACTGTAGGAAAGAGGCATTTTTTTTCCTCTGATATGTGACTTGAAAGTTGTCTGTCTCAAGATGCTGTATGGAAGAAAATCTTAATACTGTTTCCTATATGATGCATCATTGTTAATGATGGAGTACGTTATTTCAGCAAATTCAATCTGAACTCTGAAATCTGCACAATCTGGACTGAATTTCCCAATGATTTTGTAGCATTTATTTACTTAATCTTTATCAGGAGCTATTAGCAGTTTTCTAAGTTCCTCAGTCAATTTATAATGTAGAAGGCAAATTTATTCCCCTGCCTTTTGCCTTGGGGAACAGTGTTACATTGGTTTATACAAGCACAAGATTCCTAGTGACAGAAATTAAGTTCAGCTGCATTATGCAAGAATGTGATCTAACTTTAATTTCCATCTCTAAAGAGACATTTGAGGTAATGAAGCATGGCTACATAGTTTTTTCAGTCATCTTACATGAGCAACTTCCCATGAGAGCAAAACTAGAAAGGACTCTTTGACACAGAGAATATTTAAAAATAATTATAAAAATCTTCACGTGAACCATACGTTCTACCCCAGATGCCAGGAGCAATTCTCTTTACATGGCTGTTCTAGAGGGCATGATCTACCCCAAACATTTTTAAGGTTATGCAAGATCTTAAATTTTCATTTTAGGTTTCCCAAAGTGAAATTTCTGCTTTCACTCACTACGTATTTCCACAGTAAACAAGAACTGAGGAAAGGTTATGACAAACAGTGTACTTCAGCTGGCTAAGGTAAGTCTCAAGGAGCAAAGTTTGTGACATAAATGACCGATTTCTGATCTGACTCCTCCAAATCTCAATAACACCATAACATACACATGTTCAGCTGTCTTATTGCTGTTGTGGCCCAGGACTTGTACATCAAATACAGAAACTAGACCAGCGCATGCACTGGGTGTTAGAGGCAGAGATAAACATTGCTGACAACCAGTTACAATGGTTCAAGTGTGTCAAAAGTTCTCCAGCCACTTAATAACAAAATATTACACACACTGTGTGTAATGACCAGCAAAATGTGTCTACATGAAATAAATGAATAATAAACAAGCGAAATGCTGAGAGCTGCCAACAGAACTGTATGGGTTAATAGGTGGGTTTTAGAAAGCCTTTTCCGACAAAGCCTCCAAGGTTATTGTGTTATCTCATGGATCAGTTGGTAAAATGTTTTGCCAATGAATGTAAGGAAGTTTAAAGCTGTTGGCTCTCGCCTACCGTACCAAGATCAGTCTTAAGATCTGTTGGCAGACTTAACTTTCTTGATCCTTTAACTGAAACAACAGAAAAAGGAGAAAGGCAGTTGTTAATTATTAAGAAAGAAAAAGGAGCGAGGGAAAACAACATGCCATCTTCTGGTTAATATCATGCCGAAAGTTTGTAGCATAATTTTTTCTTTGAAATCAGCACAAAGGCAGGATTATGGTTTAAATATTTTCATGTACACCATTCAGAAAAATGAATGTAACTGAAAAAAAAAAAAAACCACTGGAAAAAACATTACTCCAGCTCCCAAGAAACGAATGGTGCTATACATAGCTTTGGCTGTGTGCTGCAATATCTTACCTTGTGGCGACAGGAATGATGAAAACCAAGTAAGATCAAGGCAAATATTGCAAATGCTAGTTATGCAGCATATCACAAATATTTAAACACCTGGAAACCAATTCATTTAGAGGGTGCAATGACATTATGAGTTCTGATGACATCATACTCAAGATATCATTTTAAAAGAGAAGGCATATTGTACTGGTAATGGAGCTAGAACAGAACATTGTACATACTAGGGAAAAGAAGACATTGCACAGAAACGAAATACAGCGACTTCAGGATAAAACGTAGTGTTATCCAGACGTCAAAATATTGCGCTCAGTTTGCTGAAGATTTAATCATCTGTTGCTTTTTGAATACACAAAACTATGATTTTGCTTCTGTTCAAAAATGTTTTCATTTCCTTACACATGAGCACATTTTCAAACAACAAACACCAAAGAACTGAAATGAAGCATGTCTTGTAGCAGTCAAAAAAGTATTAAATACGTTAAAAGAATGCCTTAAATCTTTGATTATTCAGGTTTCTCTTCCAATATGGTCATTTTGTTTTTGTTCAGTTTTTTCACAGTTTTCTCACTTTAGCCCCTTACCCATACATACTGTTTGTTATTAGTAGTGAGCAATAAAGTATTTGTCAGCTAACTACTACCCTTCTAAAAGAAGAAAAAAGGAATAAGTTCCACATGGTAAGTACGACCCTGACAGGAACACCAGGACAGGTGAGCGTAAGGAATAAGTCCTTTGCAATTCCTATTTAATAAGCCTTTAGGTCAGAAGGATGCCCAGAACAACCACTTCTCATTTCAACTCACAGAGACCCTGAAAGAATCTTTCAATGCCATAAACTACACGACCTGCAGTTTAGCAGTGGGAAATAGCAGATGTCACCTGTGCTAGTTCTGATACCAAGCCTTCAGATTGTGGATCCAATTTAGGCACTCACACAAAAACCAACCAGATTTGCAGAAGAGCCTTTTAAAAACCTGGAGACCAGTCATACACTTCCACATTACCTTGCCCCTGCCCTGGGCCTGGCCATGCTCCTGCTGATTTGGACCCCGCCTCCCGGACAGCCATCCTGGCCTGGACTTGCCTGGCAGACCAGGGCTGTGCTTGGCCCTGCTCCCTCACTTAGCGCCTGTCTCCTTGGGCCCATGGCGAGCTGCTGGCCTCTGCTGTGCCCCAAGCAGCGTGCTCAGGGCCCTCAAGCTCCCTGGCTGCAGGGGCCTGCCTTGCTGCTCCCCTTGAGACCCACACCATGGCCATGAGTACCAGCTCATACTACTCTATGTTCCTTGCTAATCCCTGGCATACATATCCTTTCTCAAGATCTTAAGCAAGCGTTACTACATCTGAACAGAAAAATATTAGAAAAGAGTGATAAAATGCACCCTATGGTCTCAATTTAGGACCTCTTTACCGTCTTCTGATTAACAAACCTTCTTAATTTAATGTAAATAAGTAGAAATCGTTATTCTGACAGTGTTATCGATAGTCAAGCTTCAAAATAAATTACAGTTTTCACATACACAATGTTTTGAAACAGATATTCTTGCAGAAAACAAGCAAGTAATCTTCAAATAAAATCAAATCTCTTCAGCTACTTTGCAGTTAAGAAAGAGTGACTGTTAGAAATTTCATAATATTCTTCTCTAAGCTATACAAAAACATTTCACATAGGAAAGTAGGAGGTTGGCATGGCATGGGCCTCATCCCAGCCTATTTAACCAGTACAGCAAATCAAGACAGCAGCACTTGGAAGTCATAAGAAGCAGTGATGCTGCCATCAGGCACCTGTCCCAAAGCTCACGGAAGTTTTTACACAGCCTTCTCTAAGCTCCATAATCTTACATGCATTTTCAATATGAGCCGCCAATGCGAAGGTGATTTCTTGAGAACAAACACAAATACACTTTCCACTTTCACTTTTAAAACACACCTTTTAGAAGCCACCCTCCCAGGCACGGACCGATGAAATTCTTTCCTTCTAATCTTTGAAAGAAGTCTACACCATGTAGGATGCAATGGACAATTAACTGAAATGGCCTCTCAAAGATGCATCTCCTTGCTCTCAGTGTGTTCTCAAGTACATGCTGCAATAGGAAGCTGCATATAAATGGCTAAAGAAGCAAGGAGTAGAAATACCTATATTCCTAAAAGTCCCTGAATAAGTTTTCCTTAATTTGATGATAAAAATAAAGCTGAAGTTTACTGTAACGGACACTGTTTCATTACTCCATTACTGTTTCATTAACTCCAGCGCTGGATGATCATTTACATTGCAAGGGCTTACAAGGTCTCAAGGAGTTTAAAATTTTACTTTAGAGATACCGAGCCCTCAGATCCCATCATGGAGTTAATAAAGTAGCACAAAGCCCTAACGTTTGAACTCCAGATCACAACTGACAATCAAAATGCAGCTTGATGCTCTCCATTGAAGAAATATGGCATGCATGAGTAAGAACAAGGTACTCTGACGTGAGCTGAGATTTTTTTTTTTAAGCCAATCAAATACCACTATATGACATGCCATACTGCATCACTGTGCCCATGAAACACTCTGTGAAGACCAGTGTTTTTATTAATGTTTCTCATTTTGCTGTTTTACAAGTGTTACTCCCTATGTATATTGTACTGTGTTTGGAATACATTTTATTTATAGTGGAAATTGCCCCCACCCAGGCATTCACAAATAAGCAGAGCTTCGCAAATGAATTTTTTAACTCCTTGTTTTCCTGTACAGTATTGGAAATGCATTATTGTATTATTTAAAGTGTAATTTAATTAAAAGAAGAATACAGAGTTTAAAACAATATTATTCCTTTTCACTGCCTATCATTCTTACAATGAAAGGCTATTCTTCACTTGCTACTACTCTTTTGTGGCAACGTGAATTTCAGATAAATTTTCATCAAATGGTTTAATTTCATGTCCTAATCTGAAAAGCATTCAGTTTTTTCACTGTTGTTTGCAAAGCCATGCTTTACCAAACTGTGCAGGATGGGTACCTGAAAAGACAGCCTTGTGAAACATTTAAAATATTGCTTAATGGAAGAAGTTGGATTTGTACAGAACTAGAAAACAGCTCTGAAGTACAATAAGCATTATTCTTCAGCACTGCGTCTTTTGCTCAGTGCTCCTACACTCACCTCAGTGATAGAACACAAATGCTCAGTTTCAATTTGGGAAACTTAACAAAGCTGAATTACAGAGTTGACCTTGGCTGGTTTTGTAGAACCTCAGTTTGAGGTTAAACTATGGACAAGCAGTAGGATGTGACAAGCAGAATACATTTTTTGGGGAAACAAAGATGCTCAGATGGTCCAGGCAAGCTAAGCAGTGCTCGGGATGAGATCAAGAGATAAGGAGACAAGAGATTGTTCAAGTTCTCCAAGAAGCCTTTGTCAATACTGTTCTTAGGGGCTTGGTTGTAACTGAAACCAGACCTAACGGCTCTCTTAGAAGTGAAACTGTTTGCGTCCACACTGACAATTAGTGCTCTAGAGAGACTCTCCCTGAGGGCTGCTTTGTGCTCGAGTCAGCGCATGGAGTTTCTCCCTTCTCTCCATATCATTCCCCTTCTGATGGAACCAAGGATGAAGTTGCTTACTTATGTGCCAGTATGAGTATGGTTTTTTGTCATGTAGACTACTATCCTCCAGCTTTTTGTGCTTTGTGTATGCATTGTGCATATTCAGGGTCAGCAAGCGACCCTGAACTTCACTGACAGTGAAGACCTGATACCGACAAGGCCTGGTAGCTGTAGAGAATTGCACCAAACCAAACCACTGCTTCTGTCTTTGCGACACCACCAGATGGTGATGTAGACATACCCAGTGGGAATCTCAGTGGGCAGCAACTTGAATCGTTTCTCTCAGTACCCAACTGCACTGTCTGTTTCTGCTATATTTGTGGAGGATTAAGCCTTGGCCTATCTGTCGTAGAGATAAGTGGTGGCTGGTTTTATAAACATCATGGGACTCTACAGAGCGCAACACAATTCCATTATGGAGCTTGTGTACTACAAACCTTAAAGATAGTGAAGGCAGGGCTGGAAGCAGAAGGATCCTGTGAAGTGAATCATTAACTCTACAGATGAGCCAGTTTGATTAAATGGTGGAGAAATGCTAATGTGGTTGTGAGGCTGTGCTGAGAAGTACAAGGTAGCTCCAGTCTCAAATTTGGGGAGGTTACAGTTTTGATGTCAGTTACTCCAGATCATAGAACCATAGAATGGCTTGGGTTGGAAGGGACCTCAGAGATCATCTAGTTCCAACCCCCCTGCCGTGGACAGGACTGCCAGTCACCAGCTCAAACTGCCCAGGAACCCATCCAGCCTGGCCTTGAACACAGCCAGGGATGGGGCAGCCACAGCTCCTCTGGGCAGCCTGTGCCAGCGCCTCACCACTCTCTCAGGGAAGAATTTCTTCCTGATGTCCAACCTAAACCTCCCCTCTTTCAGTTTTAGCCCATTCCGCCTCATCCTACCTTTATCCACCCATTCAAAAAGTCGGTCCCCCTCCTGCCTGTAAGCTCCTTTCAAGTACTGGAAGGCCGCAATGAGGTCTCCCCGGAGCCTTCTCTTTTCCAAGCTAAACAATCCCAACTCCCTCAACCTTTCCTCACGGGAGAGGTGCTCCAGCCCTCTGATCATCTTGGTGGCATTAAGCCTCATTTTAGAGCAGGTATGCTAGAGTAAAATTATTTTAGTTTTGCATTCATTTTCTAAAAAATAACTAATATCAGTTACAGTAAGAGTAATTTCTATTTTAAACAGTAGTTAATTTTGCAACAGTTACTGCCTACAAAATTGCACCTGATTTCACACTTTAAAGATTCAAATATAGCTTGGCAAACAACACAAAAGGCTAAAATAGTAAACAGTCATAAATTTGACATTTTTCCCTGCTGCATGTTCTCCAGAACAGAAAAGCAGAATAAATTGTAAAGTGAATTAACAAAATTTTATCTAAGTTAGGTATTTTTGATCAATAGCAGAATGAAAAATCAATTTTAACTGCAGAAAATATAAGATGCTATAGGGTTCACTCATCATTATAAAACTAAGCACATGCTTATATGTTTACCATGCTAGTGATCTCTTAGTTCTCAGTAAAAAAGAGAATTTGGAAGTTTGAAAAGATGAATCCCAGTGATCCATAAAATAAATCACCTAATTGTACTGAATTAGTGTCATTGTTTTTTAAAATTCCTTACCACAAGTCTCTGAAGCCAAGCTCAATAGTTTGAGCCCCTATTGTTATACCAGTACTGCTTTAGCACTCAGATATTCCCATGTCTACAGCAACTGGGTTGCAAATATTATAGGGAAACGTGCATTTCAGAACAACTGTTTTTGTTCTATTTCTTCATGCATCATGGAAATACTTTTATTAGCTTCAGATTTTTGTAAATTACTAATTACTGGGCTATGTTCGAGATGAATGTGTCTCACTGAAGTAAAATATGTGAAATAAGGGATTTGAATGGCATATCATAGAATCATAGAATTGCTTGGGTTGGAAGGGACCTCAGAGATCACCTAGTTCCAATCCCCCTGCCGTGGACAGGGTTGCCAACCACTAGCTTGCTAGATATGTGTGGGATTTTCTTACCACAACTAAGGAAAGAAGGAAAAGTATCTATCAATACTTACCAACCTACAAGTTAAAGAAGCGTGATATGCTTACCACA
>VXAV01003740.1:26202-37741 GCA_013399715.1 Alectura lathami | reverse complement strand
CAAAAAAAAAAAAAAAAAAAAAAAAAAGCATCAAAGCTACACCTGCTTATTTTCTATCACACTGAAAAGTCAGCTATTAGAAAACAGCCCTAAGCAATCAAGTTTTAGACACTGAACTCATATGAAAAATAACAAAGCAGGCTAGGTACTTGCATAAGAAGCCTCTAGGAATGTGCTGAACTCCACATTCTGAAGAACTATAGGTAGGATGGTAAACATTTGTACGTTTTTAAATGGTTAAGATTTCACTGCAGGGTCAAAATGATACAGCAGTGTTTTTATTTGAGGTTATTTTTATGCAGTAAATTACAACACTTAGCTTCTGGCGGATTCTTTAAAAATGATTTTTCCATGTGTGTAACATATACATAAAATTATAGGGACTCCCTACTAAAAGACAAGGCCCCTTAGGAAAACAGAGAAACAAGCCTCTAACAAAACTGCTGTGTTCACATGAGATATAGGATATGTCTGTACTGTGTCAACTCCAGTGCTTACATACTCTTCACCTCCGGATGCACCACGCAGAAATAATTTTTCTTTAAATGAACTGATTTCGGATTTCATCGTGCTATATTATAAGCACTTCTCCGGTCAATTCTTCTCTTTGGAGCTGTGACTACACACTTCACTTCTTAGGGATTAATGAAACACAGTGATGCATGACATGAATGGCTTATACAGACTGCAGGAAGAGAAGCCAGTCACCTTTACCTGAAGTGGGAGACTTGCAACGCTCTAGCTCCAGGGAAACTGGACTGTCACTGAGTTCAGTCAGGCCTGAAAAAATGGAGTTAAACAGTTAAGTTACAATGCAACAGGGCATGCTTCAACTTTCTTGGTTGTTGATACTCTGCACTTCAAAGACAGTTTGGAGAAGGGAATGGTGTGAAATTCTGAAATAGGTATTTCCCTTACAACTGCAGTTAGTACGCAGTGACTACAGAAATTTAGGTCTACTTTAAAAATCACACCTCTTGTTAACTCAGATTTGTTTTCCAGGTGCCTCAGGGAAGACAAAGAGTCGCTGTACCTGATGAGTGAAAACAAGTAAATGTCGTTTAAAATCTAAATGCGTGTGATACGAATCAAACTCAGTGTGCCCTGTCCGACCGATGCGGAATCAGCTCCATGCTTTCATGTGCTGCAGAACGCACAGTGGAAACCATAAAATGGGGTGGGGAGGAAGGAGGGGGGAAAAAAAGAACGAGAATACTGGTGAAAGAAGAAAGGGAAGACAAGAACGTCACCACTACAATATTGGAATCTTTTCTATGAACTCCTACAGGACAGCTCATTTTATGGAGCATGGGGTGATGGTACTGCTGACTGAACATAACAAGCAGCCTTTTGGACAAGACACCTTATACGTTGTTTAAACAGTTTGCAAAGAACTCATCTGCAGTAGTCTACTGTGGAGCAGAGCACCAAGTAATGTGACCCTAGTTTATCCTGCATAAGCATGGGCTTGTGTCTGCGATCAAACTAAAACCCAGTTTCAGCACAGACTGCATACACGAGTTTAAACGCGCCTTTTGGGGCATGTCCAAGCTCATGCTGTCCTTTACCTTGGGCTGACTGCTGAGTGGGTGAGCTGGGCACGGCTCACCGAGCTGCACTGAGAAACAGCAAGTGTCCAGAGCCTGGCAGCAGATCAAAAATCTCCTACCACTAGCTAAGCAGTGCCACTGCTAGAAAAACATCGAGAGAGAAGCAGCAGTTTGGCCTGTTAACTAGTAATGACATATTTGCTCCTGACTTTTAAATGACGGAAGATCAGAATCCAGGTATTAATGTAAAAAAAAAAAAAAAAAAAAATGTACACAGACTGATGCATCATCTCATAAGCTGCTTACCTATACANAAAAAAAAAAAAAAAAAATGTATTTAACTCATTTTTGATTCATTTTAGAATCTGTGAGGGAATTTCATATTGCAATAGGTTGTGAGTCCAGTTAATTTTCGAGTTGTGACTGAATTTAGGAATTGCAGCCATTTAGGGAGCTTCAATGTATAAGTTTCTTACAGAAAAATTTATTTACACCTCATTCTGGGGTATCTGTGTGCATCTGCAGATTTGGGACATACTTGACTTTTGCAGCAGAGGTTTTTGTGAGGTATAGTGCAAATTTGGTCCATCAGAGGCCTCAGACAAATAAAATGAAATATTGAGCTCTGATTCTTTTCCAAATGCAGTACTAGAGTTTTTAAATCATAACACCATAGCAATAGTGTTACATTTTAACTAAATCCTTCTAAACTCCATATAGTAACTATTGGTTACAGTTAAAGGTCAAACTGTAGGTAAGATTCTGCTTCTAAATAAAATGTCTTTTTTGTGAGTTAACAGAAAGAGCATCACAGCTCAAGGTACATTATGGTGCCATTGACTTATGTGAGAAATGCACTAAATCACACCGCTGATCTGAAAAACAAAGAGCAACCACCTTGAGACTACTACGAGCTCCTTGTGCTTGGCAGGTTTAACAGCCTTCTACAGTAAAAACACTTTTCCTGTTATGGCATTATCAGAGTGGTGAATGTGCAGTCTCCCTCAGCTACCACTTACGCTTACTGCGGGGATTTGCGTGCCCTCCACAAGCACATTGTCTTAGTCTTGGATGCTTACATTTGCTTAAGCACTGCCACTTGCTGATTTTCCCCTGCCATCAATCTTTCTTGCTTAGAAACATCGAGTTCTCATTATCCATCCATATATCTGAGGTTTCTTTTAATCTCACTAAAATAACGATCCCAAAGATGTTATATGACAACGCCTTGCACAATCTAATCACTCACTGAAAGGAAGAAACATACACTTCTCAGGTTTTAAGCTGTTACCATTGATTTCATTAAATGCTGTCTTTTCTTTCCCTTTGAGATAAGAAAGGAAGCTCTCAAGCTCTCCTTTCTACTAGTGCTTATTTTCTAATTCCCTCTTTATGGGAACCAATCTTTTTAATAATTACTCGTGTGTAAGTATTTCCATGCAGCTCAGTTTCCCTTGAATCTTTGAGAGGCTGCAACAGCTACTGATGTTGTATTAAAAAATACTTCCACTTATTGAAGTTCTGTAGGCTCAGTCTGTGTCCCAAGATATTTTAGCTAATTTTAACAAAAATAACCATCAAATTTTGAGTGTACATAGAGGAAGAACATGGCAGCAAGCTAAATGAAAATAATTGAGATTGGAAATCAAAACAGCCCCCTGTGAGATGTACCTGCTGACGTTGTAATGAAACTGTTTTTTCTGTTAAGAAATTATAAACATGAAAATTATGCAGTATGTAAATATACCTTCTCAAGAATAAAGACATCACATGGATTCTTTTCAAAGAAGACTGTGATTCCCATGTCCTCTTTATTAAAGAACTATAAATATTAAAGTATCAAAAATGTACTGTTTAATATGGAAAAACAAATTTTATGATCTCATAATTAAAAATAATTTTAAAATTTTGATCTCTGATTACATGATTGAGACTTCTCATTTACTAAAAGCATCCAAAGCCATCATATTTTATTATAAGTTAACAAATGATAAGCAAACTCTTATAAATATTCATAAGCCAATAAGTAAACTCAACGTTATCTTAATCCATTGTCTTCAAACCGAACTACTGCACTATGCTTCCTTTATGTTTAAATATGGAAATGCCATTCTTTGGAAATGGCAGCTCATTCAGAATACAGCTATTGACTTAGAACTCAACCTTGATTATCTTCTTCGGTGTTGTCAGGTGTGATTTAAGGCGTTAATTTCTGATAAGTAATGACTCATAACACAGTGTTCTGTGTTCTCCTTTCAGAGCAAGGTTACTATTGTTCACATCCTCTCAAAGTGCAGGCCTGAAGGAGGAACAAAATTTCTCAGTGAAAACTCTTGATTCTGAAAGATATTTCCCAATGGATAAACACCGTTTTAACTTGCTGCCTCTTTGGATGCTTCATAAAGACTACTTTCTTGTTTTACCAACAGACTGTATGAATTTCTATTAGGAGATCAAACTGATTTTGCAAGTTGGCATTTTTATATTCTGCTGCAAATACAATCTCTCTAGATGCAGGAAATACATTTCAACATGAAAAAAAAAAGTACATGTTATCTACTGCTAGGTAATAGCATGCACAACTTAATTTCAGCTGGTTAAAGGAAGCAGTCAGCACCGCTCCACCCCCATCCCCGTTCAGCACTACTGCAGAGAGAATTTGTTTTATTTGGCTTCGCATGTAGTCTTGAGACAAACAAAGGTGGCTGCTAGCAGATGTTGCTGCAAGTAGAATGGGGCCATCCACCCCAAAAAGCTTTTAGGTTTCCATCCTCTCATTACAAAATGCCTGGAGTTTATTACCTTTCTCCTTTTAACTTCATCCCTTGCTTCTCCCTTTCCACTTCTACCTCCCAAGCCACAGAACACGCTGCCTAATGCTCTAAGTCCACTCCAGGCCCTTTTAAGTCTCCTTTGATATATTACTTATATCAAGCTCTCAACAGATTGGCTACATTTCATAAGAGTTTCACCACTGAGCTTCACATATCAGATGCCCTTGACATTGCTGATCACGCCTTTCTTTTGGCAAGCCTCTTGTCTTCAAGATCTTGCTCCTTTTCCCTGTTTGACATTTTTTTTTCACCACTACTTCAGTTGCAAGGCACCACAGTCTGAAACACCAACCCTTCCTCTATCTCTGGCCCAGTATAAACAGGGTGATCTTGTGTTTATGCATCATTAGGGTAAAACATCTCTTCTAAGATTATTCCACCTAAGTTAGAGTAATATTCCTGTCATACCAAAATTTACTCACAAGTGTCCAGAACTTAATATCACCCCTATAATCTCTTCTTTTTTTCCCCTGAAGTCTTCTATCCCTTTGCTACTTCAACACAGTGAACAGTACCACTCACTTCCCTGATACTCTAGTCCATAGTACTGGTTTCACTCTTGGAACAAAATAACTCTCAGATTTAGGCTGGTTACAAAACTAGACAGTTTCTTACAGCAAATTACCTCCAAAATGACTAAAAAAAGTATCTTCCTGATTGGTAATACTTTCTTTGGCTTCAATGAATACAAGTCTGATTGTTTCAAACTGACCCTCATGAAATTATCTTCCTGGCTCATGAATTGAATCAACTCCTGATATGCCTTCCCATTAACTTCCATTTTTATTTATACAATCCTCAATACTTTAGTCCTAATGCTTACATTATTACAAGACTATTCCTGCTTTTACCTTGATAATATCAGCCTCAAGCACACAATTTCAAAAAATAATTTATTTTTCTTTTCCCGTCATTGTCCCTTACAAGAATAAGCTGGTGATCACAATCCTAAATCCATCCTCAATAACACTCTTTAAACTCCTACCTCTCATAGGACATGTAGCAAAGCAAATCTTGAGAATGACTTAGCAATTCTAGGTACTGTACAACCATTGCACTCTGGCCAAGATATTTTACACCCTGTGATGCATTCTTGCCCTGTTCTTTGTCTTATTGCCCAGTGCATCTTTCAGACCATTCCGTGCATATTCCTGTGTAAGTGTCAATCAGCAAAGGCAACAATAAAACAGTTTCTGAGGAAAGAGATGAAGCTACTCGGGATTATACACAGGAGTCAGACTTCAGTGATGATGTGTACAAGGAAGATTTTGGAGTTGCAGGTAGAAACAAGATTACAAATACTCATCTCTGAAAACCTGTGGCCTGTGTTTGTCGTTTGGGATGAACGTGTTGGTCCTTTTTGGTCTTAGAATTCATTAAATTTAGTGTTTTTGTTTGTTTGTTTTTTGCTTGGAAACCCACAAGCCTTTGACTGCAGTCTGTCCCTCCAGTTCTCCATTACAGACTTAGAAAGATCTGATCAATAAAGTTTAAATCATTATACACCAGTCCTTTTTATGGGCTGCTAGATTTCTAACCCACCTGGTCTTTTAACTAAACAGGCCACCTTTTATAAAGTACTACGAAATTAAACACAGAAATCAGTTGCTAAATAATCAGTCTAGAGAGACAATAGAATTTCTTGTGAGTGTAAAAATGTACTTCACTAGCTACCTGACCCTGTAGTTGCGTGAGATGCTAAAACAACTGCCACCCCTTTCTTTATCTTGCCTACACTGAATATTCAATGTAAAACCGCCTATCCAGTTGTTCTGTGAAAACGACTTAAAAATAGAGATGAATAAGAGGCATCCTGGAGACCTAATTACATATAAGCACTGCAGTTAATTAAGATACATACGGCTTGTCAGTTGAATAGTAATTTTTGCAAAATTAATTATAGCTTTGTTCGTCACATTGTGCGGTGATGAACGCTAATATTTAAATTCCCTATCACTATAATTCAAAATTTAAAAATATTAAAAACATTAATTTTCATAATTCTTTGATGTATGTATTTCTATACCCACTTTATATTCCCCATTAAAGATCAGAGCCATGGGACGGTTCCCCAAAGCCAAATATTCAAGTACCAAACCAAGATTAAAATTTTAAATTTCACAGCACGCAACCCAATCGGTAGACTTTTAAACCACATTGCTCTTCCGAGAATAGGGAAGAATTAATTAGCAAGTATAACCAGGCAGTGCCATTGCAAAACAAGAAATGCTTCATATAAGTAGGTGTACATTGAAATGAAAACAAAACCAATGGAAAATACTGTCATCAAGAACATAACATTATCGAAAATTCATTTGTAAGGCCAAATTTGTCCCATATAAATCAATGAGGCCTTCTCATTGATTCTTTTGGAAGATGAAAACAGGTCTGAAATATCAGTATAATAAATAAAATTGTCAAAACTAAGCATGGTTGGTATTACAAAGTGTAATAAATTGCATGCATGCTGAATGTGTTTAAGAAACACATTACAAAGCACAAACACACGGGTTTAAGTCAGGCATGGTCTCATCACGATACAGCTATTTGCCTAACCTTTATAGAACTTACTCTGATAGGAAGTACGGATCCGTTTCGTTAAATCTGGATAAAAGTTAGACAGGCCACGCATGCAAAAGTTGTCTTTGGAACATGCCAGTACACCAGCATCAGCAGCAGGCAGAGGAAAGAGAGAAAAAACAGTCTAAAGTGAAAGGAAGTGATATCCATAACCAGCATCTAGAACAGCCAAGGTGAAGAAATTTCAGCAGATGCTTACCTTCCAACTGGGAGATATAACAATAAAAATAACCAAAAAAGTAAAGGATGTGGGATGGATGGTGAGAAAGCAGCTGAGGATTTTTTTTTTTTTTCAGATGCACAGTTTCTACAAGCAATCTAGAAGCATATATTCTCTCTTAGCAGTCACTGATACCCAGTGGGTTCCATTCTAGCAGCACCGCTGGAATATTGCCTTAAAGGACTAGGCAAGATCGTCTCTGACACACAGAAACCCTGCATGGTGCAGTGCTGGTAACAGCTATTTCTACAACAGAGACCCTTCTACCTTCCGGGCACAGCTCTGCAGCATGCTGCCTATGGCTGGCTGCTCAGATTACACCGGGAGCTGCTGCGAGCCTAGAAGAGCCAGAGAGAGGAGCTGAAGACGGCTTAAAGCTGCTCATCTACTCTTTCCTCAGCTGTGCCAACTTCCGTCCTTAACCTTTGACACAAACAAAATCTAAGCTTGCCATGATTCAATGCCTAGAAAGTGAGATAAATGGGCTTTCAGAGATGGAACTAGGCCTGAGGACACACATTTTATTCTCCAAATTTTACTTTCTTTTGGAGTACAAACATGTTCATAATGAAAAAAAAGTTTATGTTGACACTGTGGAGAAATAGGATTTGATGATTTAGTGTAGGGTCTGCTGATGAAAATGCTGATGTCATAACATCACTGTAATCTCCTGCTTTTATAATTTTATAGTTACATTTAAAACACTCAACATTTTCAAACAAATTTTTAAATCTAATTCTAAAATTCCACAGCTATATGAATCACATTTCATAATTGTCTCTGACTCAAGTATGTTATTATGGAATATATAGAGTAAAAAGATATTTTTTTTCCTCATACAAGCCAATTTTTTAGATAACCAAAAATGTCTGGCGAAGTTTAACTGCAGTGATGAACTGATGCTTCTAGCATTTACTGCATAATAATAGCCATGAATTACAAATGTGATCCTCTTGGCGTTAAATTTTAAGACACCATACAGCTGGATTTGGTAAATTTGTATCAGGAGTTTCAATTCAACAACAAAGTCGCTAATCTGAGCCAGTTGTGCTATCTACCGGAACATTACACTATGTTCCAATCACAGCTTCCTATTCAAACACCAATGAATAACACTGGGCAGAAGGTACAATGAAGCTGAAATTGAAGTCTTACCTATGGGTGTGAACTTACTGAAAACAGAAAGAAAACAGCATACAGACTGCACTTCAAGAGACTGCCAGAGAAGCAATCTCCTGCTCTACTCATTATGGTTTTTAGCGACTCAGCTAAGGGAATTACTTGCTGACCTCCATCCCAAAAGACTAAACTTCCTAAAACATTTTGTTTCTGAGAAACAGCATGACTACATAAAGCATGTCAGGTTTCTTCTGTCAGGTTACAGAAACTCCCTTGGCTGGCAGATAGTCATGCATTTCAAAAGCACTATAAAAAGCCACAGGCAAAAAATCAAAGAACGTCAGGCTCATAACCGCAGTATTTTAACTCCTACCTGCAGCAAACTGCTTGCTTTTGCGAGGCGAGCGGGGTTGGCGTTGGTATGGATCGCTTGATCCGTACAGGTCAAGGGTTCCCATGCTCAGCAGTACTGTCTTCTGCATGAAGTCCACAACGGCCAAGCCATTGCAGTTTCCAAATGCCACTCTGGGAAGAGAAACATTCCTCAGAGGTGTTAGTAATACACAGCTGAGTGGTGCAAAAAATAACTATTATTTAGTGCTATGAATTCTGCAGCAACAGCTTCTTCAGAATCAACTCAAAGCTAACTTTTTGCAATTACAGATTCATAATCCTGAATTTATAAAATTGTGTCCTGAAACACAAGTAATTGATGTTCCAGAAAGCAGACTGCTCCCTTATCCTTCTAAGCCAAATGAATTGCAATAATGTCTTTATGTTGCTTTACCGAACAATATAATTCTAAACATACTCATGTAAATTGAGGTTACAAATCTGGACATCGATCTTAAAAAGTGGGTGCATCCGTAAATGAAACAGAAATATAAATTACAATCCAAATGCAACACAGGAAGATCATAAAGTGCTCTAAGGAAAAAACTCCACGGTTTATGAATGTAGAGTAATAGCTGTTTCAGAAATTATTAAAGGTTGTTTGGCTTAATAGAAGAACTTTTCACAGTTTCCCTAGGACAAAAACTCATGTTTGCTAGAACTCCATTTTATACAAAATTTCATACCTCTTCATGTACCTTGTCTGTATCTGTCAGACAGACTGACCGTTAAGGAATAGAAAGAAATTATTTCACTATTTATTTTTGCCTTAAATCAAATGTTAATAGGCACTGCCAGAGAAAGGATATTGAAATAAGGAAGTGCACTAGTGCAAAAGGTGACAGCAATTCCTGTGTACATAAAAAGCCCAGCTATGTTGGGAAGAGGAAAAATAAGGGAATAAAAATGACAGTTATTGAGCTTATCTGTTAATACTTTAGGCAACAAAAGTGATAGACACTTGCATCTTGAGAATGATTATCCTGAGACTTATTAATTTTGGAAAACATGAGACAAAAGAAGAGGTAGTGATCAGTCGCTCTGTGGTGAGCAAAACATCAGATCAAGAAAACAGATCATTGCTTCATGGTCCACGCTTCTCTAAGCTTCTTTAAGTTCACAGACAATCATGGACATATTATTCCTTACAGCTGAAAAAATTACTGAGAACAATAAGATATTGCTCATTAATATTATAATGCTTCTGAGGAACAGTAAGAAAATGTAGGCAGACATCACTAAAAACAAGCTGTAGGATAAATTGCTAGTATCTTCAGTTGTTATAAAATCAAAAACAAAATAAGCACAATGTATTTCTCAAAACTGAGTGATGAATGGAATCAGTTGCTAAGGGAAATCCTATTTTCTTAAGAGATTGCTGTGTCTCTCACAGAGATGTCATAAAATTCTCATCAGACATTCCTTGTAACTTTTTCACTTTTAGAACATAAAGACGTTTTTGGATGATTCGTTTAAACAGAAATAAAAAAGGTTCTACTACTTTCTATGTGTAGCCTGGCACTATCAAAAGTAAGCAAAATAGATTAAATAAAATTTTACCTGAAGTCTTTAATTTTTGCTAGGAATCATTTTTTTCTATATCTTGCTTTAGTCCCATTTCATGGCTGCAGTAACATCAGGGACACTAAGCTCCTATTATTTCTAATATATAGTTACAGAAATCAAAGTAATTAAAAGAACACTTACTATCCTATGCCTCCCTACTAGTTAAACTGACTTTCATAGGAAAAATAAATCAGAAAGGCAAAAGAAGACCCAAATAACCACACAACCTTCATGAGAAAAACGACATATCCTCAAGTTTTATGCTGAAGTGACACTGTTTCTCCAGATGGTGAAGCTGGATGTCAGGAGAAAGCTAAATAATTTCACAAGGATTCTGATGAAATGGTGGGAGTGCACCTTGTCAGTAGAGGTGCAAGGCAAAAACTGAAGGAGACAATGGAGTGGAAGAGAGAAGAGACTGCAGAAGAAATTCAGCGAAATAGGCCATTTTTTGATATGTCTTGTAAGAAAGAAAACCGTAGGTTATTGGGCTCCTCTGTTGTCTAATGTGTTTATTTCTGAAACACTCGGGTACTTAGTAGATGCTGTTTTAAAGGAGTCGGTCTTGTAAACTATTACTACGTCTACCAAAGGAAACAATTTCAGTCACTGAATCAGGGATGTTAAGAAAACCACTGTGAGTACTAGGAGAACTGGAACCAAAAAGAGTAGTTCACACGTGAGAGAATGATGGGATTAATCCTGAAGCCAGATGCTACCCTGAGGCCTGAGACCTGCGAGGGAGCAGATGAGGCAAACCCCAGCAATTTACACAAGTGACATATGAACTCTGGTACGATAAAACAAAGTTATGGAGTTCATGAATCGAAACAATTTGGAAAGTCAGGCCAAACACTGGATAAAACAACCTCCAAACACAGCATTTTTGCAGACAGAATTATTGCTGCACATAAGATTTGTAAGGTCTCTAATGCGTCATGTGACTTAGAGGATATCAGTGGGGGTCAGACACCTCACACTCATGAAGGCCTATGTTTTTTACTCTTTCTACATAGGAAATCTGATTAATGCATGTGGAGAGCCCTCAATGAGAGAAAACATAAAAAATGGGGAATGAAATACTGGCAAGAATTACAGTTAAACATCTCATATTGCAGTCTTTATGTGAATTGAAACAATTTTTACCCAATGGTCTGGGTTATAACGCACTGCGGTTATTTTTATTCTGACTTCCAGTGTCTGCAGGGATCTTCAAAGTATAACTGGAAAATACATGACTTCGTGCAATAAACAGCAAATCAATGCCCCTTAATTCT
>VXAV01003740.1:14764-25221 GCA_013399715.1 Alectura lathami | reverse complement strand
CCACCCACACCAGCTGAATAACAAGATCTGCTTGGTATCCAGGAGGCATTCGCACAGGTCGAGTCTTAACACTAAGAAGAGGAGGTACAAAATAAGAACAAACAAACAGACAGAGCCATGAATAACACCTGCTTCCCCAGAGAAAATATTAGTGAAGCAGAATCCTTTAATAAGTCCAAAGCAGTACGCACACTTGCAGCATATTGTGCATATACCTGTACACTGAGACTAGGCCATCAATCACAACAGGGATATCTGGGAGGAATTCTAGGCTTTAACCTTCGTTTCTGTTGTAGAAACAAATCTGAAACGCCAACAATCCCTAAAAGCGAAACTCTGGAGCTGATATAGGTGAGGTAAGGAATTGGGGTCAAAGTAACTTTTGCTTAATCATTTTGCTTTCATTTTCCTTTTCCCAAATACATTCTTGTACTGCATAACGTACACTTAAAAATTGGCAAGAATTATCAAAATAGATGGAAAACCTAAATAATTTCTTTTGAAAATTTGAAACAAGACATTTCTGTGTTGCTGGAACTTTCCTGCTCTGAAGTAAGGCAAGAGAAGCTAGATGAGATGTGCCTTCCTGTTGTCCAAAACTGCTGGACTTGGCAATCCTGTTTATCCATCTACTACAAACGAGTTCTATTTTCTTCTTAGGAGTATAATTACCTCATACATGATCTTGTCTTATTGAATGAATGCCTCCTACCTAAATCTGACCCAAATATTAACACCTCTTCATACTCTGTCGCGGCAATTCAGTGACTTGCACAGCAGATAGTGAAGGTGTAGCACTGAGGAGGGTGGAAGAACCGAGCGCTGTGGTATGTCCATTTTACGCATGTTCTTGACTGGTAGAAGGTGCTCAGTGACATAGTGACAGAAGATATAG
The DNA here is from genome assembly GCA_013399715.1 of Alectura lathami. Lineage (NCBI taxonomy): Eukaryota > Metazoa > Chordata > Aves > Galliformes > Megapodiidae > Alectura > Alectura lathami. The sequence continues at coordinate 24,326 of VXAV01003740.1, read as the reverse complement.
CAAGAACAGCAATACTTTGGGATGTGTTAACCATTAGTGCACTCACACCGCAGGCAGTAACGTATATGTAAAGCTCACTGGCCAGTGACCACGGTAGCTGTAAATATTGAGAGTGCATATATTGTACCCCCCCTGCACACAGGCATAACAGGGTAGTCTGTAACATATAATCTTCTATCCCTGTGAAAAAAAAGCACACAAAGGAACACTGAGAGTCAGGAGACGAAGGAGGGTCAATATACATGTGGACACCACCGACTGAAAAATTGCCTTTGTCGGCAAATAATTATTTCTGCTGTATGTGCATTTCTGATTATAAAACCTTCTGAAACAAGTAAGAACAGCATCTAATCCACACTGCTGCTTGCCTCTCTTGGTAATATTTACTTCTATTTTCAGAAAATTGCTAAGTTTTCATTATTTCAGCCCCTTCAGTCACTTGCTTTCTAGCTTGTGAACAGAAAAAACAATGTAGTGTGGAGTGCCACCCGTGTGCTGTAATGAGGTTGAGAAGTAGGTATGAAACACAACAGAGCCAAGGTTAGAAGCTTACCGGTAAGTAAAATTTTATGTGGATTAGCAATACGGATCTTAAGTTGTGCAACCAGCCTCCACGTGTAGGTGGCTGCTGCTTTATGTTATCACGGCATCTTAGACTCTGTACTATTGCTCACCTTAATAACGTGCATATAAAATCAATAGCATCACCTGGATCTCTGTTGGGTGTTCTGCATTTCCAGTACTACTTTCATCTTATCATCATAATTATGCTTAGAACATCAGTTTTCCAACAGAAAAGGAAGATGAGTTTGGGTTTGGGGAATAGTGGGAATATTTACACGTTTTGCCCTATTGGTAAGAGTACGAGTGTACACAGCATACTTTCATGTAAATGTGAGAGGGAGAACATCTTCGATTCTAGTGATATAATTGCTTTGACTTTCAAAAATCACTAACAAAATAAGTTTACAGTTACTTTGTACAAAATGGGACAAAAATCAGTTGGCTGCTTAACATGACATTGTGTATAAAGTTGAGCAAACGTCCAAAAACTAACGAGCAGAACATCTACCGGTTTATTGCAGCCACGCTTCCTCCCAGATCAACAAGTCTTCCCCTCTCCAAGTCACAAAAGAATCCCTTCAGGGAAAACCTTATTCACTGAAACAATCGATTGTAATCTTACTGATTTCAATGGCACAAAAATGTTTCCCATTGAGATTTTTTTTAATAACTTCTCTCTGCCTCCTCTATTGATTTTAATGGTTTACATTAATGATTAAACTTACTTCTGAGATTGAGCTGCTAGACTGAATGAGGAAGACAAATGAGCAGCAAACCAAAACCTACTGTCAATTATGCATGGACAATGTCACAATACTGCTTTCACATGTTAATGCTATTTTCAAGAGCCTAACAGACAAAAATATCTGCAAAGTCAGGCAGTGTTCATTGGAACTGCTTTTGAAGTTATTGAGGCATTTAAAATATTTAATAATAATTAGACTGAAATAATAATTAATGCACTAAATGAGAGCAATTGTTATCAGCTGTGCACTGGAATTGTTGTGAAATTATAGTTTATGGAGTTTTGTACAGAATTCTGTTTTGAAAGTGTTTAAACCTATAAATTATCTGCCTTATTAGCAAGAACATATTAATCTACTCTAAACAGTAGCAATGTGTACTGCAGCAAACAACAGTTTGCTTCTTCCTAAAGATCAAACACATGTACACTTCCACAGAGTGCAACTGTTTAATGTCTGCATACTTTAAGGCTGTTTCATGAGTACGAATAGGATTTCCTTCCCCTATATGTCAGAAGATGCATGTACTTCTTTCTCAGAGGATGATTTTACTCTTTTGCTAATTAATCAAGGAGCTTTATGGAATTATCTTGTGAACTAAAAAAAAAAAAAACCAACAGTTCCTCAGAAACTCCTTAATCTAGTCTGTAGAGCTGTTTCCACTAAGAACTGTGGATGTGAGATGGAGATTTACTCACTGATCATACTGGAATACTACATTCAAACCCTTACTGCAACAATTTATCTTCTCTGTAGCTTGCTTCCAATGTTTTAAAATTCCTTGCTAATTATTTTGCCTTTAATCTTTTACATTCTGGTTTCTTTTCATTGTCACATACAAATGATGAACCTCCTTTTCTTGATAGCTGGCAGGTCATTAATACACCTGATAGGAGTGGTTTTTAGAAAGACAAAGCTTTGAACAATGCCACAGACTTACCTAAGACATGGGATACTGTCCTTCATCATTCCTTCACATGCTACAGTGTTGGTACTGCCTGAAAGGCTCTTTAAAGAAGGAAGCTGGGAGGAGGCATCTGGAAACTGAGGAATTATTTCTGGTTCAGGAGTAATGATATCTTCTACTTCGTACTGAAGTCGTACCTCTAGTGACTTTAATAAATAAAAAGCTAAGTCACAATTCAGTAAGAAAGCTGATGGAAGTTGTATTACTTTCAAATAAATATCAGCAAGTGTCTTCTTCTAAAAATTAAAAAACCCCACACATATATCATCATCGCCATTTGCAAGCAAGGAACACAGTCATTTGTCATGTATACAGCCCAACAGCAATGTCACACAGGAACCTGTCATCTGCCCTAGTTGGTGGACAAATAATTAGGTATATTCTTCCAGTGCTGACTTTGAGATGGATCTGACATGGAATGATGCAATTAATGCTCATATATTCAGGAATACATATGCCTGGGAGTACATCCCAGACACAGCCTATGCCTTAAGGCATCTTCAGTAGTGGACTTCCCTGCCACATGGAGGAACTTGGAGTGGCCTGCATGCTTCCCAGTCACCACAGCAATGACACTGCAAGACTCATGTCAGGCAGGCAGACCAAAATGGGGTCTTTTAAAATGCTTGGATTTGTAGATTGAACTTGAGCTGCATTCAAGCTGGCTGCTAGAGAAGGGAGGACATCAAGTGCTAGAGCTGGGGCTCACCTCAGGCAGCAAAGAAGTCCTGAGACTGATCAGCTCATGTTCAGTACAGACAAAGCTAGACAATCTAAAGTCAGATATGTATTCCAACAAAGACTGCCATCCTTCATGTTTATAAAAAACACCATTTAGGAGGGGAGGGAAGACTTGAATGCAGCAAAAAAAAAAGAAAAATGCTGAAAATGAGATGAGGCTGATCTCAGGGATGCACAGAACCCAGGGGAACTCATTGGCTATGCCAAAAATATTAGGTAACACTAAAACAACTCTTCACAGAACAATTTCTCATATAAATGCTTCTTAACTACAGATGAAATCTGAGAAACTGTTAAATTGAACATATTATTACATTTCAGAATGTACCAGGTCTGCTGCAACTCAGCTGAAAAACTAAAAGAAGCAAAAAATAAAGAAAATGAATGTTAGGTAATAAAAGATTAGGTGCATCTGCTATGGAATAATATATGAACATTGATCAGTAATGATTTTAGCAGCATTACGTGTGAGCTGGTCAGCTGATGAAATTACTATTCCTTAGTTTTAAAACCCACCTGAAAGAATACCTTGAGCTAGCTTATAAATTGTCCTGGGGGAAAAAAAAGTGAGGAAAAGAACAGAACAACTATAGGTAACGAATCTCTTTACCAGCTGGCACATGCTTACAGGCCAAAAGTGACAAGTGATATTTTTGCCAGATATTTTTGTAGACTTTCTAAGGGACATTAAAATAGAGCAAAAAGGAAAACAACTTTAGTCAGGGAAGGTGTAAATGGAGGGGAAGGTTTGGGTGAGCCACGGGAGTTTATTGAGAGCTTGCAGGCTCAGAGAAAGATTTTCTGGCAAGAGCACATCTGAAGTTGCAAAGTATTCTCCAGAGTCAGAGACCGGCAAATCAGAAGGAGAGGCAATCATGTTTAGATTGGCATTCTCTTAAGAGCTGTCTGCTTTTAAATATTTTAGCATAAAGAAAGAATGTTTTACATTTCAAGTGCCATTGAACCACTCTGTTAGAAGTGGCTATCTACTGTTATCTACTGTGCAGAAATGCAAGTTTTAAACCGAAGGCTGAATTCTTGTGTGATGACAGTAAGCAGTTAAAAGAACACGAACTGTATGGCTCTACTTGGAATGACTGCTGAAGACGTGAAGACAGAAAAACAAGTATTTGAATAGGATCAAGGATCGTGATGCTTAGGAAAGGATCAACTACTTGGCCATAAATCATCTAACTTTTCAAACAGCGTCCATTTCTGGGGCAGGCAAAGTCAACAGAAGCCAGAAAAAGAAATTTCTCTCTTAATTTTTGTTAAAACCAGTGATAATTTTCAGTCTCCTTTGATCACAAATTCTATAAATATAACTTGAAAATATGAAATACTTCAGAAGAGCAGTAATATCTGATAAAAGCATATGGCAGTCAGCACTGTTAGAGCAGGTAAGCATGAGAGATTTACTCTATTGAAGCCTTAAAAGGTAACTACATCTGAAATCTTTCCCGTGTGTTACTATTAAAGGGAAGCAGAAGAGAGCTGGATCCCAGAAACTCAGGTTTTTATCCCCAGCTTAAGTATGATCAAGATTTCATTCAAAAGGTTTAAAATGGAGTGTTTCTAAACCTGTGTTTATACAGTTTGACATTAGCTTTTTTCCAAGTATATGAGCGCAGACACAGAAGGCACTTTCATGCAGAAATGATGTTCCTTTATAAAAGAATAAAATTCTGAGCGACTTACTGTGATTTCAGTATTTACTTCGTGTTTGCTGAATCTATAAACAACCACATACGCAGAAACTCCTGCCACGCAGAAAATTCGACTTTCAGGACACCAGTACATCATCTGAACAGCAAAAGGGTCTTCTTCCACAATCTCAGCTGTTGCTTTTCCTTCTCCTGACTTCTGTTTCTCAAAGACCTTTGATGTTTTTAATTTGTACAACATCTGTAGAGTTACTGGAATATATGAAAACATATGAAAAGTACTGATTAACAATAAGCAAATCAGTGAGAAAATTCTTCACTTCCTATTTTCCTTTCAGTTGTGGCATAACAGAATTATATGAAGGCCTAAGAAGAGAAAAAGATGAATATTACACAATACAGATATTATGCTGGTACACGGTACTGGTATGACATGTACTTAATATTTACAAAATGGATACTAAGCTGTGAAATACTTCTTTGCACCTTCTGGGGCAGGGTATCGAAGGTGTGTGTTAATCACATGTCCATATTTAGTCTTTTACTCAATGTTAGGGAGAGGCTCTGATAATGCTGTTATTTTCCTAACTAGAGGTGAAACTAAGATTTCTTTTGGCTTGCTGGAAAATAAAGACTGTATGGCACGTTAAAGAAAAAAAACTGGAAAATGTTCTGGTGGTCTGGGTCTTTCTGAATGAATATGAATTCTAAAATGCTTTGTATTTCTTGATGAATATCTGTACGTAGACCTGCATATGAAACATTAATATCTAGAAGCTTTGGTCAAAACAACTCCAATGCCATGAATTTGGAGGTAACAGAGGAATTACAATGAACTCCATTTTGCTTTACTGACATTCCTCTCTGCTGTGTTTTTTTACTACTTTAACATTAATCTATCAATGACATTAATTAATCCCTGTGTAAGGTCAGAAGTCAGCCAGGCCCAGCACCTGTTAGGGTGTGCATGTACGTAAAGGTAAAGCGATTGCGTATGCTCCTGTGCTCGACCAGCCCAGCTAACCTGTGTAACAAGCAAGGAAAAGGTGGAAGAGCAGTGTTTTAGTGATGCAATCAGATAGACACACCAAAATCACATTTCCTATCTGCACTTCCAGTATATTCCAGGAGCCTTAACAATACACATGCCACCAAATTTCCAAAAATTGCAGCAAGTGATTCTGTAGTGAATACATCACTCATCTGAGTCTTGAGGCAGTGGAAGAGGCCTCAAGATGCCCTTGGTCCCAATGTCAAATCCAGAGTGGCACTTGGAATCAAATTTCTTGGGTCTACATGTACTAGGACGGGAAGAATTACAGAATCATAGGGCACAAACACAAGTTGAGATTCAACACCCTCTATTTATTTCTGTGAATTATTAGAAACCACCTGCACATAAGAAACAGCAGTGGCTTTTGAGCAAAGATAAGCTTTGGAAGCTGCTTCAGGGGCGTAGCAATTGCCTGTCTCCCACAAAATGGTGTTTTCAGATACAAAATTACACCAAATGTCTAAAACCAAACCATTTTGTACCTTAAATGAGTGGGATATCACGTTTGACATGAATCCTCAAATTAAATTTGAACCCCATTAGGAAAGTTAATACTTTTGTAAACAATAGAACTTTACAATAACTAAAGCCTTGCAAACAGTGCCAAGTACAGTAACAGCACATGTTCTGAAAAGCAGGACTAAGGCCACAATATCAGGGATGCACTGAGAGTCCCATTAATGTTAAAGTGATCTGCGAATATCCTTGCTCATCTAAGCTTTTACCTTTAAGAACAATTCCTACTGCAGCATGCGCGTATTTGTTAGCGGGTTATGTTTACACCCCGCGAGAAATTTTTTTCATTTTCTTCCCTTTCCTCCTATTGACCTCACCACACTTTTTTTTTCTTGTTGGTGTTCACCATAGCTTGAAAATGCTGGATAATGTAAACTCAAGCATGGCATGCACCTTTTATTCTTCTATATGAAATGAGGCTTTGGAGATGCCCATTTTATTCTTGATCATCTTGGGCAAGTAAAGATGTAGGTCTTTATTTAAGCTGTATGATTGGATTTTAATATTTTGCTTTTACTTAGCTGTAGAAAAGACTACATTGTACTCAGAATAAAAGAGACACTGAAACTGAAAGAGAACATTAGCCCTAATCCAGCTCACTCTTTTATATACACAACAGGATTATGTCCCAGGGATTATTTAACAGTACTTCACCCTTCATCGGGTTTGGTGTTTCGGATCTGGAGTTTTTATCCCTCTCCTGGACTTTCACTCTTTTATGTCTAATATACTTCATTAGTAGTGCATTTTTTTTTCCTAATCTAATCCAAATTTGCTTAATTTCACCTGACTATTCCTAATTATAGGATTGCAGATATTACTATGCATATTGGAAAATACCATGTATTGTATATAAATACTTGTGTGTGAACATGTGATTTGTGACCGTCATAGAAAAGTGAGCTTTAGAAACTTACTGGCAGAAGCATCCCAAAACTTTACTGATCCATCTGCATGGCTTAAAAAAAAAAATAAAAAATAAATGTGTTAAAACAATATGCAATTAAAAAACATTTTCTGCTTTCATAGAGTAATAAATAGAAGTGGAAAAACTGTATTTCGCTTCTGTGGGAACTCTCCACACCTTACTGACAATATGTAACGGTATAACTGCTAACCATAAGGAAATGTTTTGGTATTCATTTGATTACATTAATAGAATACTTTTTGATGGATTTCCTATGCCCTCAATGAATTTTAAGATCACAACAGCACAAAATTAATTCCCTTACTGATGCCAAGGTTAAGATGCACCATTTTTGGCCTTGCAGTGGGCCAGCATCAAGCCTTTGCACTCTAAAATTGCCACGTATGTCTAATTCTGAAAAGAGAGAGGGTGACTTAATTTTGCTTAATACCTTACAGTTGTATTCTTCTTATTAGCAGAAAATAATACTTGAAATAGAGTAAGGAGACACTTCTGTCTACGAGAGCAATCCCTTCTTCTCATTATTGGTACTATTGCACATACAACAATCATATTTTTAAAAACAGATTTTAACTATAATTGATTACAACCATTTATCAAATGTACTGCTATCAGTGTGTCTGAGACAGAGGAAACAGAGTGTATCACACAAGAAGGCTGAATAGCTTCTGTTTTACAGGGTGTCCCCTGGAAAATCCGCCAGGCATTGCTCATAGGGTTTCTACTCCAATCTGAGCTTTTCTAGGCCTTCTTCTATGGGGCTGTCCCTCACTTAAATGTGAGGTCATCCCAGTGCACCACATCCCCACTATGGATGTGGTATTAAAACAAATTCCCAAATCATCCCCAGATACAAAGTCTCCAGAAGGCCAAAGGACAACAGGCAGAGGAGAACAGTGATCTAGCAACTCTGCCCACAGCAGGGGTTTGGAACTCGATGAGCTTAAAGGTCCCTTCCAACCCAGGCCATCCTGTGATTCTACGAACAGCTGGCTGCTTTTTTTTACTGCTTTTCTCTATGGCCTTCAAACCTAACAAATCTCTTGCAATGGATTCCCCTTTACAAAGATCCCACCTTCACAAGTATACAGAGTCGCTAACTGCAAAGCCTCAGTCAGTAACTCTTAACAGCACTTCATGCCTGAACACAAAGCTCTGTTCTCTACAGCAAATGGGAATTTCTGGGGTGACTTTGCAGTACGTACCTCAGCTGAAGAGGTCCGGACACACATACGCTATCAAGGGGCAATGCTTGCCTGTAGGTAACCCACAATTAAAAGTTCTAGACAGATTTTAAAAGAACAAATCCTCAGTTTCATTCTCACCCTGTAATAATGATTTCAGGATATGTCTGAGCTCCAAGGTTCCATGCTCCACCACTGATAGGCCACTCCTAAACAAACAACAGCACAGAGATCAAAACTAATCCTGATTAATTTTGCCTGGGCAATTTTTAAGCTCAAGAGTAGACAACATAAAGACAACATCTTCCAAAAAGCAACACATCTCAAAAAAGGAATGAAAATAGCATTGTGTAGCATTCAAGGCTTTTAAAGCTTAGTAGTACTTTTATCTTATCAGTTAAGGGTGCATAAAAAAAAAAAAAATAATTTTGCACAGATTATGAGACTGACATCGACATTCCTGTGTATCTGATCTAGGTGCTCCTGCTTCGGCAGGGGGATTGGACTACCTGATCTTTCGAGGTCCCTTCCAATCTATAACATTCTGTCATTCTGTGATTAACAACTACAGTTTTCTGTTTTAAAATGATTTCTGCACAGCTAACACTGCAAGCATTCAAAACCGGAACAAGAGGAAGGAGCAGCAAACACTTCTGCTACTGTTTCCACATTGTTTGACTTTTGGAGCTTATATAGGACGCTGTATAGAACTGAGAATCTGTTCTGAGGAGGGAGACTATTGAAGAAGCTGGCCCAGAACAGTGGAAACGAGAAACTGAGCATCATGCTGTGGGATATGAAGTAAGAGAATGTGACCTTCACAGACCATATGAAATCATCTTTTCCCTGCCTTTTGTTTACCAGTGTCAAGATTCCCACTCTATTCCTTGGTCTAGGCTGGTAGTGCAAAATGGTAGTCCTTGCCCTAAAGTCTGAAATGTACGGATGTAGGCTGTGGTGGATGACATACGTACAGAGTGGGTGAGGATTTGTGCAGAGTATGAGAGGGCAAGGAAATCTGGGAGGAAACTGGTTCTGAGAACACGTGGACTGGATGCATGTGGGTACAAAATGGGTGCATGGCAATGGCTATCTTCACCCTGAGCATTTGTGCATGCAAAAATAAAGCGAGCTGGGCAAGAGGGTGTACAAAGTGTACAGGTAGATGGTGAAATGTTTGGGAAGCTGTGCATTCAAAATA
>VXAV01003740.1:0-13516 GCA_013399715.1 Alectura lathami | reverse complement strand
GAGGTCCCTTCCAATCTATAACATTCTGTCATTCTGTGATTAACAACTACAGTTTTCTGTTTTAAAATGATTTCTGCACAGCTAACACTGCAAGCATTCAAAACCGGAACAAGAGGAAGGAGCAGCAAACACTTCTGCTACTGTTTCCACATTGTTTGACTTTTGGAGCTTATATAGGACGCTGTATAGAACTGAGAATCTGTTCTGAGGAGGGAGACTATTGAAGAAGCTGGCCCAGAACAGTGGAAACGAGAAACTGAGCATCATGCTGTGGGATATGAAGTAAGAGAATGTGACCTTCACAGACCATATGAAATCATCTTTTCCCTGCCTTTTGTTTACCAGTGTCAAGATTCCCACTCTATTCCTTGGTCTAGGCTGGTAGTGCAAAATGGTAGTCCTTGCCCTAAAGTCTGAAATGTACGGATGTAGGCTGTGGTGGATGACATACGTACAGAGTGGGTGAGGATTTGTGCAGAGTATGAGAGGGCAAGGAAATCTGGGAGGAAACTGGTTCTGAGAACACGTGGACTGGATGCATGTGGGTACAAAATGGGTGCATGGCAATGGCTATCTTCACCCTGAGCATTTGTGCATGCAAAAATAAAGCGAGCTGGGCAAGAGGGTGTACAAAGTGTACAGGTAGATGGTGAAATGTTTGGGAAGCTGTGCATTCAAAATATGGATAAATAAGGAAATTCTAGTAAGACAAAAACCATTTTTTGAATTATTTTCCTTAATCAAGATCCCAAAGAAGTACACAAGGCCCAGATTCTCAGCTCATGGAAAACAAGGCAGCAAGGAGAACACTTCTTTTAATATGAATCGAAAATTGATGATGTCCAATCTGCTTACCCAACTTTTTTTTTCTAATTTATTTATTACATTGGATTAGTTCTAAGCAAAACATATCCAGATTAATGCTTGAAACTTATAAAGTAATTCTATTTCCTATTTTTATTTCTGCAGCTTCTATTATTTCTAAAGCCCTTACAATAAGGCTACAGCAGCTCAGTAAAACAATAACTAATACCCTTATTTCATAAAATGCTGTTGAGCCTCAAATTCCACTTAAGCTCTTCTGCTTTCCAGTATGACCGTTTCACATACTACTTCTTTCTTTGACAGAGATAACATATTCAGACAAATCTGGATTTTACACTGATGACATTCTTTTCACTCACTCTGATCTGACATAACTCCGGCAGCCTAATGATTAAGCCCTGCCTACTGGTGGTTTGACACTTGGGCTTAGGGTGATGGCTGCTGAGGGATGAATGCCAGGCCACAAGCAGACACAGAAGGAAAGCTGCCTATGCGCTGCTGGATGGACCAACTTGACATCAGTCAGTAAAGAAGAACAACAAAAAGAATTTGGCAAGATATTTCAAAAACATAGTCTGCTTTCTTTGTTAAAAATATTGGTTTTGTTTACCTTATTGCTGTATCCTTGCTTTTTATGTTTTGCTCCTACAGAATAGAGTACAGGAATCAAATCTGGCGGACAGTCGGCAAAATATTCTGTGCAGGTGACAGGTGACTCATGAATGTCAATAGGATATGGATTTTCAAAGATTGGAAAACTAGTCAAGGAAGACAATTCATTAGAAACACTGTGACACACTGAGCCATATAAGACATATTCTTATTTTCAAATATATAATATAATCTTAGTAAAATCATTACTGATAAACTGTTTTCCTTTACTTTTTAAAACATGTTCTTTTATTTATGTCAATAATAACTTCTAATTTTAAAGATACACAAATTATATGTTGTGACAAGAATCCTCTTTTAGTAATGTAAATTTTCCCAACATCTCAAAACCTTATTACTGAGATACAGAAGTTATATATTTTCTAGAAACTTCAGGTTCATGCATATGATATATACTAGGACCTAAGAACTACCTATACAACTGTGGATTTTATGCTGAACAGTTTTGCTTATTATGTTGACAGACTACTGGTTCTACAGTGAACAATTGCAATAACAGATAAAGTAGATCTCAGTTTTTTTNTTGCATCCATCTTATATTTCTGAGATGATTGCAATTATTCTTGAAAGTGAATGAGGTTAGAATATGATTCACTTAAAATGTCTCCAATCATTAAGAAAAAATTCTGTTCTTATTTATATCAGTGTGAATGTGGATGTACATATCTGTTAGTGCTGGACACAGAACAAAGTAAATAAGAATCACATCCTGCATTATCTGATTGATATACACGAACAGCGACTACAACGTGAAGAATTATTTGTCATCTAAAAACAACAAATGTATCATGAAAGAATCCCATAGATCCACTATAAATCAATGACATTATTTATTAAGATACTTGAGTAAATACTTAAGCGCTAGTCCCTGTGGAGTCCAGTGAAGTTAGACATGCAGGTAAGTATTGGTTGAACCTGGTTTCTAACGGGCAAATTCAGGTCATAATTCAGCAGGTGACCAGGAATCACTTGATACTGCATGAATGTTTGACGGCTATACTGAAGGGCCTTCAGATTTAGATTTACTCCCAAACTTAAAACCAAGCTTCTGTTGAGTAGCTGGTTCTAACTTTTAAGGTGGAGGCAAACACAGAGGATGAATAATCAACAAGATTGAATGATCTCGGATAGTAAAAAGACATCGTATGATATCATTTGGATTTTTTTTTTTATCATTGCCTGCTAGACAGTTCAGAAGCATCCATAACTTCCTGTAAAATTTCATACTTACTTGCTTTGTGTCAGGTCGACTACAATGAGGTCTTTTTCCAAAAGCACAACTACAGCATAGGGTTCTTGAAATTCTGTAAGAGAGGATCAAGTATAAAAGACACGGAGTTCTTCTGTTAGTCATTTTAAACAATCAAATGACATTTATTTTCTCTGAATATTCACAGTATACTAAAAAAATAAAAACAAAAATTGAGATCCAAGTCCTATATATATCTGCAAACTAGAAAGTATTTGATTAGGGGCAGGTAGGAAAGGAGACGAGAAATAACTTTTGGGCAGTATTGCTGATCAACACACATGGCAGAAACAGTCTTGGCATATTACAGCATGCCTGCATGACGGTACGCAGAAAGTAAAGAGATAGAATGTGAGGAGGTTGTCTGTATCACTGTATTGCTGGATCCAGTTATTATACAGAAATTGCATTTTTGCTGCCCAGTATTAATACTTTTTCTGCTTACAGCTGTTCTTTAAATACGCATTGTGAACAGCTGGTCCAGTCCACATGATACACATTTCCAAAGCAATTGCAAAGGAAAATTCAAAAGGAAACACTCTCTATATCTTCATTTTAACAATAACAAAGGAAAACTGAGGAAATAACATGATAGGGGTGTTCTGGAGACAGCACAGGTGAACCAAGTAATACGGCTGTGCTGCAGACAAAGCTAGGGGTAAATGCCAGCACTGGACTCAGAGAACAGAAAAAACTCCACACTAACTGAAAATTACAATTATTGCACGACATTTAAACCAATAGGCATTGTTTTTAATATGTATTTCATTTAGCTATGTATAAAAGATTTATTTATTTTCTGGCTTAGGGCTTAAAAAGCTAAATTTAGTTTCTTTCTGACATAGATTTTCTAACTTTACTTTCTGGAGTTTTCTGCGAATTTACTTCGGCATTTGGCAGTCTCATAATATGCACCAAAACACTTTAAAATATATAACCACACACTTTTGATTAATTTCCTCACACTAGCCCATGTTTCAAACTTGTATCTGGAGACTTCTGCATCCTCTGTTGTCCACTAATTACTCGTCTTCTATGCTGAGAATGCAAACAAGTTCCAGTGACTTTCAGTGATGTGGGTGTTTTTGAGATGCAATGTTGAAATGGAAGTTCCCTGGTAGGAATTAAGATATGAGAGAAGAGGAGAAGACCACTTCATTTGTATTTTCTGTAGTGTGCTTTGCTTAATGAACTCACCATTTGGATATGGGGTTTCACAAAGAGTTAAAAAGTCAACTATAGGGTGATCCATTTCAAGAACTGTAATTGCTTTCCCATGCATAATTGTTAGACTTGGTCTTCGACAAGCCTTATCATATGACAGTCCACCAGAAAATACCACAAACGGTTCACTGTATTAAATATAAAAACATAGGAATCATAAGTTTATGTATTAAGTTGATATTATAAGTCTACTTTCTTAATAATAAATAGCTTTGCAAACAAGGAAAAAAAATGAAAGACTCTGAAAGTACCTTATTAACTCAGGAATATAACACTATATTAATTACAGAACTATACACATACCTGTTTTTACAGGTCTTGTACTCTACTTTGAGAATTGGTTTACAGGATTCAGGTTTTTTTCCATCTCTTTGAATTTTTCCTAAGGAAAGAAAGAGAATGAAAACTGTATTAAAACATCATGATAATAGAACTACCAAGCTATGAAACTAAAATACATGCCTTGAAGCAACTGTATAATCAGGAAGAAATGGATCTTTAAAGTACACGAGAGGATGAGTATTAATACCTGCTTTCCTAGATATGCATTTGTTTAAATTAATTTCATTTATTCTGGTTTCAAATTTTTACTGCTACATATGTCAGAAGGACTACAGAATCACACTTCAAAACATCTACAGGGCAGAGACGGATGATACTCAGTAATAATTGTTGAATTTCACCAACTGCATACCTTTTTCTCATCACAAGATGAGCATTAAAAAAATCTTAAAAAATGTAACTAGTTGACTGATAAAATTAAATAAAGAGTACAATTTAAATTCACAGGTTCTTGGTTAATTCTAGCTTAGGGAAAAGTCACTTGTAAACCAAAAAAATCTGAAACAATTTTTTGTTGTTGTAACTTTGGAGAGTCTATGCTTCTTCTTGACAATAAAAAGAAGTATGAGCAAAGAGCATGGAGAATATTGTATTGTTTCTTTACTTTACAATTTTATTATCAAAATTACCATGTGGGATTGTGGTCTGGAATGGTCTGTTAGGACTTTTCAGGTTCCATAAGGTCAGGCTTCCATCAGAGTGACTGCACATGAACTGTTTCCCTTCATGGTGCCAAGCAACAGAATGAATGGCCTACAGAAATGAATAAAGAGTTTGAGAGTGAAGAGGAATACACTGTTGACACTAATGAAATTTTAATGTATGGCTTTGGATTATACCCATGTGACTGCGCATCAACAATTTGTCTAGAGTCCATTACCAGCACTTTTGAGTAACCAACTGCTATAACCTACTGTTAATCAAGCAAAACAAAAAAAATCCATTATAAATGCTAATGGGGCACAAGAATGCAAGAAACCCTACTGAATCAGATCAAAACTGAAGAAACAGGGTTTAAGCAAAAAGTATATGAACAAGGAATACACAGTGCAATCATAATACGTCTGAGAGCTCTTAGATTTGGCAAATGTACGGGAACGCTGCGCAACAGTTTTTACAGGTGACACAAAACATAAGCAAGCTTTCCCAGCAGACATCTTAGAAAAAGTAGAAATAGTTCTGTTCTTGAATCTTGAAACTTAAGCTTCAGAGAAAGTATACAGAAACCTATACTAATACAAAATATTATATATAAATAACAAGTTAGAAAAAAATGGGATTGTTTCATTGATACTTGAAATTGACAAAACAATGACATAAGATAATTTTGGAACAGGTAGCGCTTCAGAGAAGAGGAATATCACACGCCTATGAACACAATGCAAGTATCATGCAATGAATGCTATGCATACCAAAAAGGAACACCACAAAAATTAATAGAACATTTTTAGCATTCCATGAATAATTAGTGGAACTGACTGGCAGAAAATGTCAGGAAGTTCAGCACAGAATTAGGTAAATAATGACAGTATCCACAATCCACAACATCAAACAAGCTGAAAAGATAACAGTGCAAGTCCTTCCTTTTCACTGGCATATCCTGAAAATCAACGAAGGCTATTTTCTGACAAAACAAAGTGTTTCACTGATTACCACAGTTTCTCACAGACTCCTATCAGAAGCAAAAACTCAGAAAAATTTCTCTTGAATTTATTTCCTTCCCAGAAATGTTATCTGTCAAATAGCAAAACAAAAGCTATATATTTTTATGTAAATGTAAATAAAAGAGACCTATATTTGAATGCACTTTAATAAACTTATGTTTTTGAAACCCAGGAAATGCTAAAGCCTTCCATGCACTTCCAGGTGCGTGTGGCTTTTCCTACCTGATTTATTCAATCACTTTAAAATTTAGACTGGGTATATATAAGTCAGCATTGGAGTTGTTCTTATAAATTTTCCTCAAGCTGATAAGAAATTAACAGTGCTGCTGGTGACTCTTCCAAACTCACTGTTGGACTTCCTCTTTTAATAAATATTTTGGTTGTTACGGATGGCAATGGCTCGGGGTCTGAAGGGAATTTCAGAAGAAAGCAGCGAAAAGGTTGTGCCCCCTTCCCAGAACTCGACTCAGCTCCTGAGGCTGGACAGCATAGCCACAGATCAGGCTTTGCATCAAGATGCCCCAGATGTTTTAGGAGTAATGTGCCGTGGTTTGTATTCGAACGCTTTGCTAGCACACTGGTAAGCCAGTCACGCCAATAAAGACTCAGCAAACTGTGAAGAACGACTTGAACTTTAGATATTTACCTTTCGGCAACATAACGAGTGTCACTCAAACCTCTGTCTATCAGAGTGGAGTTGTCGCACATTTCCTCTTAACACCCAAAAATATCAAACTACAACTAAAGCAACAAAAGATAACACAGAAAGATGGCTCACATACAGCCCAACGACATGGCCCTGGGGTAACAAAAACATTAGATCTGTGGGGAGTGCTACATTTCTATCCTCGTGCAAATTAATTCTGACTTGAGCTCATCCATGCTTGCTATCATGCCAAATCTGACACTTCACGTGGTTACAGTGGCTAACTACGCTTGAGCAGTGGCGAGTAACTAGCAGCTGAATGGTTAAACCGCATCTCAGCTGCTAGGTGCCACCTGCCAACACAAGCCTTATGCTGAGCAGAGCTGAGGAGGAACGCTCCTACAGTCACAGACAGCTGGCAAAGCAGCAGCTCAAACTCACCTGACAGACTGCTCCGAAAATATCAAGAAATACTTAGGATTAGTTTTGGAGGTCTCAGCTGGGAGTCATGGCTAACTCTGCATGCACGGAACAAGTCCCTAATGTTCTCTCTGCTGGAGCACGTCCAGCATTCTGATCCACTTCTTTAGCATCCTCGCAAAAACTGAGCAGTTATTTCCTTAGGAGCTCATCACAGCGGGTGACTCATGTGAATGCTCACACGGCGTGTACATAGGAAGCACATCACTCCAGACTGGATATGTTTCTCCTGCAGTACCCACAGTGGCTGAGAAGAAGTGATGGGTACTCTAGGACCACTGTTAACCATAGTTTGAACAAGCACCATACTCATCTCATCCTATCACTTAGGTCTCAAGAATCCAGCACCAGTAGCACTGCAGATTTGATACTTCCATAATGGCGTAGTGCTTGATCATGGGGAGATGTCTTTTGGCAAAGGTCTCTGAGAACTCCGCACTTTCCTCCTGGAGATTTGTCCTAATGAGAGATGATGTCTATGCTTCAGAAAGCTCTGAATNCAAAGGTCTCTGAGAACTCCGCACTTTCCTCCTGGAGATTTGTCCTAATGAGAGATGATGTCTATGCTTCAGAAAGCTCTGAATATGCTTTGACACAACCTGTCAAGCTTTTAAAGCCTGCATAAGTTGACGTCTGTTTTTTTGTGGTTGCCAACTATCAGTAATAACTTGCAGATCCTTTGAAGTATCTGGCTTGTTTACGTGCTCCCTTTTTATACTGATCTATGGAAATAAACTATGGAAGGAGTTGAGAAGGTTTGCAAGCGAAGCCTTTCAAGGTGGCACCATGTGGGAGCACTGATTGAAAGGGCCTGAGTTATCAACAGGTATGATCACCACTGGGAAGACGCCCATCATTATCACACTGAGAAACAAGCTTGCATGACAACTTGAAGAGCAGACACAAGAGTCTAAGCAGCAGGTTCAAGCTCCTCTCTGGCACCAGGTGTCTCACAGGGTAAGAACACTGTAGCCTCTTGAGAAGACTTGACATAGTAGAGAGGGCACACAGAAACTGCTTGCACAAGGAGCTGATGAGCTAAGGCAGCTTCTAACTTAGCTCTGCTAAAAGAGAAACAGGAGTAATTTTAGCTCCAGTGAGTAAAACATAAGTATCAGGGATGAGTTTAAAGGGAAGATGCAGGCTTACCAGAAAACCAAGAAAAGAAGTTTCAAATAATGCACACTGTACAGCCTTTCCCATCCTTGGTGAGAACCTCCCTCATTTGAAATAGGCAGATGTTTTTATGTATGAAAAGTTTCCAGCCTTCGTGACATTAAGTACAGCACGACTAAGACAGAGCAAGGAATGCAGCTGTGAATGCTTCAGTCACAGGTCTGTGAACAAGGGGCAGAGTCCTTAGGACCTCAGTGACAGGATATTGGGTTGTCTAAGTGAGCTGTTTATTCTAGGAGCAACGTGTCCGTGACATTAATCTGCATGGCAAGGAAAATGACAGGACATATTTCAGCAAGTATTGGACGGATCCTGCTAATATTGTAGGAAACAGCTCACCTCCCAGACATAAGATTGCCCATGTTCTGAGGAGATGTCTGCAATGTGCCACATATCCAGGTCTGCAAGATTCATGGGATAAGAAGCATCACACTGGTATAATAATGTCATGTATCCTAGAAAGAATAGGCAAGATTTCACAGTGGTGATGTTCCAGTGGACTAAGAACCATTATCTCTTCATGACCCTTTGTTAGCCAACTGTTCAAGTGTGTTAAAGAAGAGGACTTGCTCCATCTAAGCTGAGTGTCCACTACTTCTAAGACCTCAATTTAAAAAAACAGCACTCAACACAGTGAAAAAAATGAATGAAACAGACTTAAATAATGCTTCTCATTGACAATGACATGGAAGCGTTTCTTGTGGCTATACAAAACCAAGCACCTTTAAAGTCATGGGACACGAAACCATTCCTCTCTATAACTATTCCTCTCTAACTGAAGGACAGCAGATAGCATCTTGAACTTAAAAAAGAGGAATATTTAGATTTGTAGATACACAATCAGTTACCATCCTCCTTTCCCCTTCAGTATTAAAAATATCTGCTGTTCACTTCTTGCCCATGCGCTGCACAGTGACTGGTTCTACAGATCCGAGTAACAGAGAGCCTGTTTCTCAGCAGGCCTGGGGAGACAGGAATTGAACACTCTCCAGGAACCTGTGAAAGTATGTCTATCAGGATGGAGTCTTGAGGGTGCTTACTTCTATTTTGAGTGACATTACCAAGCTGGATGTCTACCTGAACCTTTCAGAGAAGAAAGAACTGGCTTTGGTGGTGAACATTCAGGTGCACCAAAGACAGCTACATAACCTGTTTCACTCTCTGTGTGTGTGACTCTTAATGGAGAAGTCTGGTTCCAGGGGAGTTTTTGATATTAAACAGGATATTTGGCTCATTG
This sequence comes from Alectura lathami, assembly GCA_013399715.1. Taxonomy (NCBI): domain Eukaryota; kingdom Metazoa; phylum Chordata; class Aves; order Galliformes; family Megapodiidae; genus Alectura; species Alectura lathami. The sequence goes on along the minus strand of VXAV01003740.1, from coordinate 4,001 downwards.
ATGAAGGAGATACAAGAGAGTGCCATTTGACCACCCCTCAGGGGTCGTGTCAGAAGAGCAGGTGGTGAGTTAAATGGGATTCCACAGTTCCTTCACCATCAAATATAGTGACTACATTAGTTTCAAAACTGTTGCTAAAGAAAGCATAATGGTAGTAAGAAAAATGAGTCTGGATTCATTTAATTCATACTCTATTTAAAGAGGCACTTTGATATTTAGTGAAGGTACATAACAACTACAGCACTTCATCTGAAACCTGCCAGATACCCTGAAATTGTAGTTGTCTGGACAGCACGACGTGAGGCACAGAGCCCTTACATCAGTCCACACAGAATGATGAAGGGGAGCAGAAACAATGTTTTCTGGACTCTGATATTAGGTGATCAATCTATAAGATGAGGGTTAGGTTTGAAAAGCTTCTATTTGGAGCCAAATACCAAGTGGCACATGCTGAACTAATCCTTTATGACCCATGAAACCTATATAACTCAATATTTTAAAAGAAACTTTTTCTAGAGGTTTCCCAGGAGAATCCTAGCAGATCTGGAACATTATCTATCTGGAGCCTGAAAGTTTGGAATAAAGTACAGTAGCAAATTCATACAACCCTTTTAAAGACAGAAGAGGAATCTTTCAAGTATGTCAGTAGAAAATAGCAAGCCATCACAGGTTGCACAAAGCGGAGTAATGACAAAGCAAGTAACCATTGGAGAGGAAAGCACATGACTGACAAAAAGACTAAAACAAAAATTCCTGACAACAGTACTGAAAAATGGGGAATAATTAAACTGTACAAAATGTTCGACAGAACCACTGACTTCACAAGCGATTAAAAAGTATGGAAACAGTATCACAAAGGTCCCATTTTATGAAGTCTCTTCCTGAGAACAAGAGAGGACGGTGCATGAACAGGCACCTCCTTAAGAGTAGATCTGTAAAAGGGAAATGTTGTCCAGTCTCAAGAAACAGAACAGGTGCTTTTTCACCAGGGTATGCACAGGCAGACTGTCGGTTATAGTGGGACATGTCATGAGGCTTAAATGTCAGCCTGTTTAAACTCTGCATTACCCTGTCGGTAGATCATTTGCTGTGAGCATGCTCGGAATTTTAACCCCAGTGTTAATGTGTCTGTGAAAACAGGCCCTAAAGACTGCAGGACTATTCAGATGACTTTTTAGAGCAAAAATGAATGTATACTTGCCTTCCATCTAATAAGGCAGTAAGATAAACAAGGAAAATATGAATATATCTATTTTTGAAACAACTTGTTTATTGATACAAGAACTGTATCTGTGTTTGATACAATTCAAATAGCTAAAGTCAATATTCCGATTAAAGTGAGAATATAATTCTGCAAACTTTTTATGCAGGTCTTGAGTACTGGATAATATCAATCGGCTACAAAGTATTTTGTCCTTCATTCTAGTTGATGTTCTACTAATACTTAGTAAAGATAATAACATAGCTCTTAAAGTAGCTGTAGGTCAGCTCATTACTATGCTCTGTTCAGCTGGGGAATCCCACTCAGAAGCTGATGAACTTGTCAGAATTAGGGAGAAAAGACTCTCTCATGGTACACTCGAAAGAGGCTAATGAATCACAGCTAGAGATCATAGAATCGTCCCAGTTGGCAGGGACCTTTAAAGGCCATCCAGCCCCACTCCCCTGCAGTGCACAGGGACACCCACAGCTGGGTCAGGTTGCCCAGAGCCCTGTCCAGCCTGACCTTGAAGGTCTCCAGGGACGGGGCATCCACCACCTCTCTGGGCAACCTGTGCCAGTGCTTCACCACCCTTAGGGTAAAAAACTTTTCCCTTACATCCAGGCTAAATCCCCCCTCTCCCAGTTTGAAGCCATTTCCCCTAGTCCAATCACAACAGACCCTGCTAAAGAGCCTGCTCCCTTCTTCCTTGTAGCCCCCCTTTTCATATTGAAAGGTCTCGGGTTTTGATTTCTGTTGCCACTAAGTTGCTCAAAAGCAGAGCACAAAACAATATTTTGAGAACAAGCAGTGCTTTATGATAAATTTCCAATTGCTTGATAAGACGTGACAAACTGCTGAAGAACAGTTTCTCTGAATTAATGGAAATTGCTTACCTCATCATAATAAGCTCTCAAATGAGCTCTTTTAGATCGTAAGTCCCAGAGTACTACAGTCCCATTTTCATAGCCTATCAATAGCTGGAGGAGGGAAACAAACACAATTATAGTTTCAGATTCAAAAGACAAACAATTATTGAAGAACTTCATGGTTTTAAGGCATTTTTTGAAAATAAACACTACACAGAGAAAATGCCAAACTGATGTGCAAGATTGTAGTTTACACTACACGTAGTACCCCGCAATCACATTATCTCTTCCTACAAATTACTTTAAATGACGGAGAATTCAACTTCTCATAGAGAAATAAAAACATGCCTTATCCGCCATTTTTTTTCTGCAACATAATATACGTGGACAGTCTCCACATTTTTGTGTCTGTTGAGAAAATACAAATATAACATGTTCTTCTCAGATCTTATCTTTCCTCCCTAGCTGGTGGGAAAACAGTTTGACACCGAAGAGATTACTTAAATAACATCAAATCAAAGAGCGAGCAGATTAAACTCAGCCACACATATTTCTTTAATTTCTGCTTTCTATTTCTTTAAAATATTTTGAAAAACTCTTGCTGCATGAAATAAATTGCTTACTTGTCTAGAAACTGAAAGTAAATTAACCACTCTTTTTTTTTTTTTTCCCCCACTTCTTCTGGAATTAGTACACCATACAATCATGCATGCCTGAGAAATACCAGCAAGTAAGACTCCTCAAAAGACGAAAGAGATGAAAAACAATTATCAGGAAAAAATAAGAATGAGCACTTTTTTTTCTCCTTACCTCTACTGAAAATAACTAAATTATTCATCTGTCACTGTATTGAGAACCCTTCATCTGAATACAGCTCATTTCAGATCTTATGGAAGATGTGAAGTCTGGCTTACTTAGGTGCCCTGCAAATTGTTTCCCATAGCCCATCCTCCTAAGAATCTGTTTTGCTCAAGAAGAATGGGAATGGCTCCGCTGGCAGACTGGCCCACTGCGGCTATGGACTATTTGAATACATCTGACAGTGGTAACTGCAATTGTTCTTTGTCCATAAATACATGGTTAACAGAATGAGAGCAAGAATTTACAGTTTTTATATTCAGAATTTGAGTGGAAGAATGACAAGACTATCTCTTAGTCTGTGAAACCTTACCAAAATCTTTGCTGTTGCTCATTTTAGCTTGAGTAAGTCATAAAAATGAAAGTGCTGGACTGCTAAACAAAATACCACTTTTTTTCCAAGTTAAATAACATTAATACAACAATGCAGCTGTATAGGAAGTCGGGGTATACTCTGAATTCTACTAAATACGATGCTCTACATTGCCATAATATTTGTTACGTGGAGATGCATCACATGATCTAGGAAAGACATGCAGTTAATGTATTCAGTACCTGAATAGGAACAACATCTGATTAAGAATTATGCTCCTGAACAAAATTCAAACTGTCTTGGAGAAATTCCAGAATATTTATCGTTGTTGCTCTGGACAGGTCCATATGGGATTCTGTAGCAGAGTAAATGTGAAAAAACATCCCTGTTCAGAAAGCATACAGCTGCCTGGATAGCACTGGTTTTGGGTTGCCATATGGTGTTCTGACATAGTGAGCTGCCTTCAGGAAAGTGAACAAAGCATCTTACTGCAACTTCTTTCACCGGTACTGCAGTGATCCTAAGCAGAGACGATTGTATATCCAGGACTTCAGGATCCACAGAAGAGCTGACCTAAGTATGTACAGACCTGTGCTGTGACAGGCTGTGTTGGACGGATTCCTTGACCGCAACACAAACTTCGCCGGGTAACAGTAAAGGAGAAGTTTGTGGGCAGTTCCCACTTGATAAGGGTGATTACAGTGCCTGTATGTCCTTGTCCCCAGTGCTCGAGGTGAGGCCGCACCAGGCAGAGCACAGC
>VXAV01003739.1:0-16366 GCA_013399715.1 Alectura lathami | reverse complement strand
AGAGGGGCTGGGTGTGCTGGCGCCGTGCTGGAGCTGGGGACGCCATCCTCATCCCTCTGAGGTTCCTCCTCCACCTGGCTACCCATGGGCTGGCTGAACATCCCCCCCACCCACCCCGCCAAGGGTGGTCCTTCACCCCAAAGCATCCCTGGTACCTGCGTGGCTGTCCTGTCCTGTCCCTCAGCCTGGGCATGGACCCGCAGGGCCCCTGCAAACACCAGATCTCGGTATGGGATCGGTGAGCAAAATGTCCAAATGCCCTGCCGAAAAAATGCCGTGCCCACCACACTGCCGTCCTCTGTCCCCCTGTCCCATGTCCAGTCCCGAGAGCAGCTCCCCAGTGTCTGGATACCCCAGCTCTGCTCTCTGTGAGAATTCGGGATCGTGTACCCACAATTTCTTCAGCTCTGTCCTACCACAGCACTGCTGTTCCTGCTGCCCGTAATTTGATTGCTCCCTTGTTGCTTTTTGACGTCTCCACCAGAAGCGTGGATGCTGCGCAGACCTTGTTCCTCCTGCAGGCAGGATGAGTCACTGGGTGCACACCGGTTAATGTCAGAGGCTGCCTCTCCTCTGAGGTATTAATTTGGGATGAAATCTATTCTCTTTGCTTAACAGAAACGCGTGGAGTCTGAGGTCTCCGTCTCTGCCCTGTCTGGGGTGATGGACACTAAAAGAGCAACAAGTGATAGGCTGATGGGAGAGACACTGCAGAGGGGACAGATTAAATCAGAGCCGAAGGAGAGCAGCGAGACAGTCCCTACCGATCGGAGAGCATCTGCTCATGATGCAGAAATTTGCTTAAAAGCCAGAAAAGACAGAATAATTTCTCAGGGGTTAATTGGCGGGGAGACACTGCCTGAAGTAATGCACAGCCCTGACTGCTGGGGGGATTATAAATTGCCTCATGTCTTTGGACTGGAGGGACCACACAGGCTCATCAGTTACCGAGGAGGCCAAGCACAGAGCCCTGTCTGCATGGCATAAGGGATGCAGAGGGAAAGGGTGTGTTGCCTGTGCCCAGCCCGAGCTGGAGACCTGCTGGGCTGCTTGGGACACCAGAGAGGAAAATCATTTATCAACGAATTGCACTATAAAACTGCAGAGAGATGATTCTCACTGAGAAGTCATCTGCAGTGTTTTAGCCTCAGAAATTCTGCCCCTTTCCATGGTGACAGCCCTGCTGACAGCCCTGGCCCCGGAGTGTCCTAGACCCCGAAACGCCGTGGGTCTGGCACTGCCTGTCCTCGCTGTGGCAGTGCCGGGGGCTGCTCCGCTTGCCGGGTTGTTCTTTTAGTTATGAAACACTCGACCCTGCTTGGACTGGGGGCAGGAATAGTTCACTTGTTTCTGGGCACTGGGGAGCTTTCACCGGCCACTTCCTCAAGGGAGGAATTCAAGCCCTGATTAACTATGCTTCTGGCTCAGGGGCTTTGATCCCACTGCTGGAGCACCACCAGCAGATGCACACATTCCATCTTTTGGCTACTTTTGGCCCAGATTTCACTTGTTTCTCCAAAGAATTGCCATCAGGCTGTAGTTTCCTACAGAGCCCTATTTTCAGCCCTTTCAGCGTTCCCCCCTCCCTCCGCAGCGATGGCATTAACCGGGGACGCTTCCCGAGATGGCGACTTCCAAGCCCAGCCACAAACTGATCGCTCGACACCGGATCCGGCCAAAAATTCGGCTCCGAGCACCCTCCCCCGCGCAGGTCGGGGCCAGGCCGGGAGCGCTCCGGGCAGCTGCCACCAGAGGTCCCCGCACGCCCGCGGAAGAGCCGGGTCCGAAAGGACTCCGCATCCCCACCTTATTTGGAGATTTTGCCTTTTTCACCCAAATTTCGAGCCGTTTTCCACCAGCCCCCGAGAGGCCTCATTCTGCGCAGCTCAGCGCGGTGCCAGGTCGCACCCACACTCGCTCCCAGCAGGGCAGGGGTTCCCGGCGGGTGTCGGCAGGGCCGTGCCATCCCGTAACGCTGCGGGGACACGGCTCATCCCATCGCGGGGACTTTACAGCAGCAGCCAAGGTGCAAAGAGAGAGCACAGCGTTGTTTTTCAATAGCCAGAGAGTGGCCTTTTTTTCACTGTCTTTCACAATTCAGCATTTCTCTGCAGCACATCTGGATTCAGCATTTCTCTGCGGCACATCTGGGCCAGATAAACCATGTCCCACAGTACAGACCCAGCAGTTTGTTGATAATGCCCATTATGAACTGTTCTAGATAAACTGTGGCTCGCTGCAGCCAGCAGACGCAGGAGCTCCCGACACTCAGAGTCCTTCTGGCTAAAGTCCTGCTCCTGTTGTTGGGAAGCCTTGCTCCCTTCCTCTGCTTTTCTCCAGCCAGGGAGCATGAAGCCCGTCTGCTTCTCTGCTGACAGGCTCACACCTAACAGGACTTCAGGAGTCCAAGAGCTCAAAGCAAATCAAGCAGCTTGGCTTCCAGGCTTTAATTAGTTGTCACCTTCTTCCTTCTCTAGTGTCGCTGCTCTGCTAGGCCGTAGGAAGTCAGATGGCAAAGGAAAGCTCTACTCTCTGTGTCCACGCTTTTATTCAGAAAGTCTGTAAACGCCATGCTCCCTGCTCGAGCCTGAGGGCAGAAAACTCCCTGCCCTCCCCAGGGTCTGACCAGCCCTGAACCCTTCTGACATCGTGTCCTGGACAATGCGGTGTCTCCTGGAAGCTCAGGTTCCTTTTTTCCTGAGGTCTCTGCCCAGCCTGTGTCACCATGGCAAGACATGAACGCCTGGGAAGAATACACAAAACAGCACACATAATTATCCATACCCTACAAGCAAATTTATTCCCGCTAAACATTTCCTTTTCCATGCCTTTTTTTTTTTTTTTTTTTTTCCCTGTGGAATAAACATGTTTTTCCTGTCTAGTTCACCATCCACAAGCTTAAGTCATTTCTGACAGATATGCACGTGCTTTCTGGTTACCTTATGGGGTACTAATGACCCTATGCTTTTTGCAGTTCACACAGGTTCAGAATGAGCCTTGCAAGGTGAACGCACATCTGGGGCACCTCCACCCCCTTCATGCTGCACTGAGTGTTGCTGAGACCACTCCTGCATAGCAAACAGAAGCACAGGAGTTCCACAGCTCCTGCTGCTGCTGGCTCCGCAGCTGGGCACATGGTACGTTCCCTCCTGAATTCTCTCATTATTAATATCACAAACCAAGCTGTTCTGAGTGCTGTGTCCCATTAATCATTTCAGCTCTGCTGCCTTTCCACCTCGCTTCCTCTTCCTGCGCCTGAGCATCCATTCTCCAGTGGTGCTCGGCTCTGTGCACCGCTAAAACCCACAGCTCTGGGCAGGGAAGGACCAGCCTGAGCAAGATGGGGATGAGGGCACATCTGCACAGCCACAGCTGCATTACAGCACGACAGAACGTGCTACGATGGCTGAGGGAAGTGGGGGCTTGAAGGGAGGGGCGCTCCCCCCATCACGTCCTCACCTAGGCTTCAATTTTCCAGTGCTGACAACACTGGGGACACACAGCAAAAGTGAAGATATTAACAAAAAGCAAGGGCAGCTTGCCAGGATTGCTCGGCGCTGCCAGTGCCCACCTGTGCTCTGCTCACATTTCAGGGCATTGTGTAATTTCTCTCTCTTTCTTCCTTTCCGCCTCCAATCCTGCTGTGTTTTACAAGCAAAGGTCTTCATCACACTGAGCACCCACCTCTGCGTTACCTAACAGAGGGCCAAAAGGTGCTTACAGAGCATCTGGGTGAAATGGAATAACATCCCATTACCCGAATCCCTTGAGGGTATATTGCGTGTTTCTAGGCGTGAGCTGTCAGCGCAGTAAAATAGCATCCTGCAGCAAACCCAAACCTCCCCCTTAGCCTCATTTTCCTTCCTAACTTTTAGAGCAGAGCGGGATCCCTTTTCCATCACCTTTTCCTCCATCAGAGGTGGGATTTTGTTTTGCTTTTGGTTTTGCAGCAGCGGGTCCCACCTGCCTCCCATCGGAGCCTTGCACTGCTGCTCGCCCTCGTACCTGCCGCTTCCCTGGCGTGCTGCAGCTTCCATCCCCGAGCAAACACTTTCCAGCGATTTCTGCTGAGTCAGAGCATGCCTCCGCGAGGGAGGGCTGCTGCTTCTCCACGTGGGGACGTACTCCTGGGGAATAATTACAGGGAGTTTAAACAGTGATGTGCAGCAGCCAAATTGCTTCACGCTCAGGCGCCTGGCCAGCGAGGCAGAGCCCAAAAGCTGCTTTTTGGCTCTACAAGAAAACACTGTACCTGCACCCACCGTGGGCGTAGAGCACCTGTGAGCTAGGAGTGTTCCTGGCATTGCAACATCCCGGGGCCGAGAGGGACGCTTACGGCTCTCTTACAGCTCCGTGGGGTCAACAGCGTGAGCCACTTTGCAGGGAGAAAGAGTGCACTTACCGAGCATCCGCGTGCTTGTCCTCTTCTCCCAGCCATGCCCACTACTGGGTGCAGGGAAGGATTTTCAGCCCTTCCTTGCTGGATTTTGGAGTGCGCTGCCCAGCAGAAAGCTGCTCCCTGCAATGGGTGTGATGGCAACATGCTGTTAGGGACTTATCCCTATTTTGAGGCATATTTAAAGGTTTTGAAACATCTTGACTGTGAAATAGAGATAAGAACTGGAGGAGACACAAACAGTGTAGGCGTCTCTCCCATTTTTTGCTACTCCCACCCTGCTGCAAAAATAGTGCAGTCAACAGCCCACGGCCCCGTGCAATCCACACGGCCATAGCAGTGGTGGGACTGGTGCCTGGACATCTGCAACCCAAAATGTACTCATGCAGGAGCGGGGCAGGAACACGAGGCATCTGCAGAGGTGCTGAATGCTTTGTGTTCCTCAAAATCAATGTGAGGTAGAGAGAATGTGCCTAAGAAAAAAAAAGATCAAATAACTTTTAATGTTACAGAAATATTTAAATAGTATGCACTGAGCTAGAAGAAATGGCAGCAGTATCTCCGCATTGACTCAGTTTCTGTCTCCGAATTGCATCGCACTTGACGCACCCAGCCCTCAGACCACACCTGTCCCGTAATTTCTCGGTGTCCTTAATTGCCTTGCAAGCAGTTTCTAAATCTGAATTTAAAAAATAAATACATAGAAAATGAAGCAGACCGATTGCAGAGATCAGATAAACCGCTGCCACCAATTGGCTGGGGACATTGTGCAAGGCCGGGAGAGCATCGCCCAGCGTGGGCTGGGGGAGCAGGGTTTGAGAAGAGGCGCGCAGACCGGGAAGCGATTCGTAGACAGTGGCGGCTTTCGATGAGGACAGGTGCCAAGCCCGTGAGTACCCATCATAGCTTTTGCCTGGGATCGGGGTGGTGATGGGGGAATTTCCCAATGTCTCGGTGTTGGTGGTGAAATTGTTGCCGTGAATCGCGCACCTGCCCATCGAAACATGCCCCACGCATCCCCTCCACACCTCCATTTTTCCTTTTTTTCCCACCAAAACAGAGGAAAATCTCTAAACATGCAGCAGACTTTCTTCTTAGCCAATTGCTAAGGCAGGGACTTTTGGAAGAACCAAGATTTTTTGCTCCTTTTTAGCCCAGGAGCCACTTTTCTATTATTATTATTATTATTACTATTACTATTATTATTATTATTGTTATTATATTCTCTATTTACCCCAAATACCGTCTCAGCACCAGCACTGGCGAGATTTTAGAGGTGCTGAGGAGAATCGGCAGACTCCAGGGCAGGGCAGCCGTGGGCTGCATCGGCTGTGTCTCGCCCTGACACAACTGCCATCAATAATTCTAAATAACTTTATTTATTTATGACACAACTGCCACAAGCCATGCTTGCTCACCCATCCTGTGCTGGAGCTGAGTTTAGTGGTACGCAGGGCTGTCAACTGAAAACGAGAACTGGGTTAAGGAGGAGGGAAAACGGCCAAAGGAACGGGCTTTGGGTTTGGAGAAAAAAGTTCTTAAAAAATGGGGAAGGCTTTGGGTTTGGAGTTAAAAAAAAGTCAGGGAAAATGTATGTTTTCTGCCAGTCAGAGCCTTTTTTTGCTGCTGTACCACTCGGGTGGGGACCCTTCAGGCAGCAGCGGGATTCTGCTGCGACACGAGGCTCGCGTGGGGACCCCAGTGCCTTCAGGGACACGGCAGGGCCAGGGGCTGACCCCCGCCCACAGCCCCCAGCATGGACCGCGACGACACCGTCACCGTGGAGGTCTGCAAGGAGGCGGACGTTCGAGATGGAGAGTGAGTACCCCAGAAGCCGAGACGCAGCCCACCGCCGTGGTGCGGGCGGCGGGGCCGGCGCAGCCGTGGCCGCCTTGCCAGAGGCACCTTGTCGGTGGAGGGAGCGCCGCCGTGGCTGCGAGGGGCTGATCCCCGGCTGTGCCACCTTCTTCTCCTTCAGGCTCCGCGAGGTGACGGTGGCTGGCTACCCGGTGCTGCTGGTGAGGAACAAGGTGGAGTTCAGCGCCCTGGGCAGTAGGTGCCCACACTACGGTGCCCCGCTCAACAAAGGTAACGCTTGCAGTGGGACGGTGGGGAGCAGCCGTGCTGGGGAAGCCAGCCCTCACCAGCAGGTTGTGGGGGCTTTTCTGTTGCAGGGGTCTTGAAAGGGCAGAGGCTGCGCTGCTCCTGGCACGGTGCCTGTTTTAACATCAAAACTGGAGATATTGAGGAATACCCCTCGCTGGACTGCCTGCCCTGCTTCAAGGTGGCATCTTGTCTCTTCCTCCCAGCTTGGCCCGCGTCCCCTGTGCCACCCCCTGCCCACGAGCACTGTGCTCCTGAGGCAGAATGAAAGGGCCCTGCCCTCGTGGTGCTGGGCACGCAGAGCTGCGTGTGGGATCGGGCAACTCTCTGTCCTAAAGCTCCTCTCAATCAATACATCCTGGTATCCCTGCCAGCCAGCACAGCTCTTTTCTTGGGAAGATAAAAGGATTTGCACCTCTTCCTGAGTGCCCTTAGGAAGAGAAGAAAAGCTTGTGAGCCCCCAGCATCAGTGGGTGCTCACAGACCTTCAAGATCCCTACATGTCGTTCTTGGTGTGTCACAGATGGTTGCCCTCCAACATCCAGCTCAACGGAGCAGGACTATGAACTGCTGTTGACACTGATCCTCCCTCCTTAGTGCCGGACTCCGTTATCCAGATTGATCCTACTGTTCCCCAGCTTTGCATCCTAGACCCTTTCCCGATCAGGCACCAAATTGCAGACAGCCCACTGTTACCAGGGCCCCCATTAGCAGCAGCACCAGGCCAGACCCCTGCCCAAGCTCTTATGTCACATGGGGCCAAAAAGCATGGGGCAGCAAGCCGCTTTGACCAGAACCTCCCAGGAGAGCTCCTATTACAACCCCGCGAGGGCAGTGCATAAACACACTCCTCTTTCGCCCCTCCAGGTAACAGTGGAAGGTGGAAAGGTGTTTGTTACAGCAAAAAAGAAGGTACTGACCCTACCTACTGCCAGTAAGCACAATCAGCAACTTGGGCTAGGTACAAATTCACTATTTTTCTCTTTCTTCTAGGATCTTGAAAGCAGCCTGAGGGTGAAGGACATGAGCAAGCGATGCCTTCTGAACCTAAACACGGTGCTCCTCCTGGGGGGAGGTCAGTGAAGCGTTCTGTACCATGGTCTCCCCAGAGATGCTGTGAACCGCCAATCGCACCTCCAGGGAGGACTCACCTTCGTCCTCCCACTCCACGGTGATGTGTATCAGGGCTGAGATGAGCATCTCTCGTAGGTGCGGCTGCCCTGGTCTGCGCAGAGACACTTCGCCAAGAGGGCTTCACTGGCAGGATCATCATGGCCACCAAAGAGAAACATGCTCCGTATGACAAGTCCAAACTGACCAAGGTTTTTCCATGAGAAGGGCAGGACTCTGCCTGAGCACCGTGTGTGAATTAGGGGCATGGCCCGCACTCAGGACCAGACTGAGTGATCAAATGATCCATGCTGGCAAGGCAGCAGGATTGCTGTGAGTCAAGAAAAAGGGGTGTAATTTCCAGCTAATGTCTCACTCCTTTGTCCCACAGTCTTTGATCAGAGCCTACCGTAAGCTAGTGTTTTTATCCCCTTTGGCTGAATTCTTCCCACTAGAAGCTGAGTTGATGTCTGAGGAGGAACAGGGAAATGACGGAGATGGGGCAATGTGGATAGCTGTGATCTGCTAGTGCGGAACTTGCCTCTTCTGCAAAGTTATTTCTCAGTAAACTGCAAGAGTACTGCTGGCTGTGAGAAGTGCTTTATTCCACATTTCTGCTTTGTTTCCAGGAAATGAACTTGAAAGCCGAGGACATCTACCTGAGGAAACCTGAATTCCTGTATGCTCACGGCATAGAGCTCTGGACAGAGAAAGAGGTGCGAGAGCAGCTGAGACCAGTCCTCAGTGGGTGGTTCTGTTCCTGCCACGGGGAGGGGATGCCCACACCTCCAGGCGTAGTGCTACATTCCCAGGAAGGGGCACCCTCCATAAGTGCAGACATTATCTCCAAGGCCAGTGCTGGGCACCGTGTGCATGTTGGAGTGCCGTCCCAGGAGATAACACGCTCCTAAAGCCTGCCACCTGCAGGAAGTTAGAAACAGATCCCCAGCATCCATCTCACCTGGGTTTCCAGAAATAGGACAGAGGGGCAGAAGGGACTGACGTGGCAGGACACCAGAGGACCAGAAGTGCCTCTCTGATCCTTGCCTCCTTTCTCCTGCAGGCAGTGTCGGTGGATTTCCAGAAGCAGAAGGTCCACTTCATGGATGGATCCTCTCAGAAGTACAATCAGCTGCTCATCGCAACGGGAGGACAGTGAGTGTACAAAGCATTTACCACACGCGAAACTTCTGACATGACAAGGTGATCAACACTGGGGCTTGGAGCTCTTCCAAACACATGTGGGTAGGAGATGATATAAAAGGACCTGATGGGATCTGGGGGCCAGAGGACTACACGGGTTTGTGTGCTCCCCTCTTACCCTTCCAGTTTAATTTACGATCAGGAGACATACCTGGATTCTCTCTCTCTCAGCTCCAGCCTCCTCAAAGTCCCAGGTGCGGACCTGCAGAACGTGTGTTATCTCCAAACCCCAGAAGACTCTAGCAAGGTCTTAGAGCTGGCAACTGGGAAGAATCTGGTGGTTATAGGAGCTTCATTCATAGGTACCATGCTGGAGTGGCTATCAGCCCTTGAAAAAGTGGGCCTTGAAATGCACTTCTGCTGTGTGTGCATGGTAACGAAGGGCCCTCAGGGAAGGGAGTCGTTCACTGCCTCTCTTGGTCCCTCACCAAAGCCCTGTAGCTGGCGGTGTGAGTTACAGAGCATACAGTAACCCTGTCCTCTGATGGCCAGAAGCTTTGAGCCATACACAGTTTCTGGATCAGGACAGGGGGAAATGTGCCTTGTGAAAAGGTCCCTGTCCTTCAGAGGAGCTCTGGGAAAGTGAGGGGGCAAGGTACAGAAAGGGAGCTATTTCGCGCTCAGCCAGGAGCTGCTCTTTGTATTTCCCAGTATCTGGGTCCATAGTGCATGAGAACAAAGTGTGTGTGGGGGGGGGTGAAGTACGTCAGCCCATGAATGTGTAGAAGAGCTGTTATGCATTGGCAATACATCAGATTTGTTCGCCTCATCTGGAAGGGGAAAAGATTTCCAGGAGGAGGGTGCAGGTTCCTGCTTGCAGCAGACTTACCCTGGACATGCCGTTCCCTTGCAGGAATGGAGGCAGCTGCCTTCCTCTCAGACAAGGCTGCTACCGTCTCAGTGGTGGAAAAACATGAGTTCCCTTTCCAGAAAATGCTGGGTCCTCAGGTCGGAGGCGTTCTCATGAAGGTTAGGAAAACCTGGTGCTAATTTCCAGGGTGCACAAACCAAACGGCCTCGTTACCTGCAGCAACCCAGGAAATGCAGCCTTTGCTCTGAGTCATAGCCCTGCGTGCCTGGCCACCTTGCTCACAGCTCCCTGAAGGAGCCGTGCACACGTGGCCGGTCCCAGCCTCCCTCACACACACGTTTCCCAGCTTAGCTCCATCCCCAGGCCCCTTCTTGCGCCAGTCCCACACCACGCACCGCTCCAGTCCAGGACAGAAGAGCACAGCCAGGCCTCCAGGGCACCCTGCAGCCCTGGAGCACCCTCCCTGCAGCCTGGAGCAGCAGCTAAGCTGCCTGCCTGGGTTTTGGCTGGGTGCTGCTGTTTTCATGAGCCTGAAATTTCTTAGTGAATACATGAACTAGCTTCCTCTTCCTTTTCAGATGCTGCAGAGTGAAAGGGTGAAGTTTTACATGAAAACAGAAGTCCGTGAGCTCAAAGGAAAGGATGGAAAGGTCAGCCACACCACTGTGAGCCCCAAACTGCTCATTGTAGGGGACATCCTCCTAAACTGAGCTATACCCCAGTGCCTATGTCTAGGCTGTCACCTCCCATGTCTAGACCCTCATGTTTCTTTGTATTAAGCACAACTCTGGGCTCAGGGGGCACCAGTATGCTGCCTTCCCATCTCAGAGGCAACAGCTCAATTTTCTCTCACATTCCTGGCAACACACATTAGCTGGACAAGGTGATCTGAGCCTGGGGAAGAAAAGGGACAGCAAAGTATGAGGCAGCAGGGAGGCTACAGGAATTAGGACACCGTTTTTAATCCTTTTTAAACAATTCTTGCTTCTTCCCTAGGTCGCAGAGGCCGTTCTTGCCAGTGGAGAAAACCTACCTGCAGATGTGGTGGTGGTGGGAATAGGTAAAGTGACCCCAGCTGGGGGAGGGAGGCAGATTTGGAAATGGGGAGAGCAGCCAGCAAGCCCAGAGCCCAGTCCATTGCCAGGACACCATTCCCTGCAGTCTCTTTCCTGCTCTGTCACCATCCAGTCCTTGCTTTTGGCCCCAATCACCTGACGAAAGTCAGCAGCCCCGGAGCAACCACTCAGCAGGAGGAAAGGAGTTACTTACGGTCTTGGCATGACTTTGGCACGCTTGCTGAGCTCTGTAGGTCACTGCTGTGTTATCAGAGCATGCTTTGTTCTGGGTCCTGGTTTTATTGTTGCTGGATTAGCTCAGCACCAGCCCAACCACTGGTCACTGCTGTGAGCTGCTCCAGTCCAAGCAGGCTGAGCTGGTACCAAGGGCACGTGCTTGCTGCAGGGCCAAGGTTCCTCCCAGCCTTCGCAGAGCTTTGCTGCGTTTGCCCTTGCTCCCTTCCCTGCAGGGGTGTCCCCCAACTCTGCATTTCTGAAGGGCACCTCCATCACCAGAGACAGGAGCGGTGCCATCCTGGTGGATCTGGTAAGCACCAGCTGAGCCCCCACGGCCCACGCCGAATCCCTTCCCTCTCATCGTTGCACTAATTGCTTCTTGTCCCATTAGCGCATGCAAACCAACATCCCCAATGTCTTTGCTGCGGGGGACGTGGTCTCCTTTCCTGTAGCGCTGCTCAACGGGAAGCAGTCCAGCATCCACCACCAACAGGTGGCCGAGGCCCACGGTGAGACAGCGCAGCACCTTGCTTTCCAGCTCCCCTCGGAGATCCAGAAACTTCCCTGAGCACCTACAAGAAACTCTGTTGTCCCACCACAGGTTCCGTTGCTGCCTTTAACATGCTGAAGAAACAGAAGGACTTGCACACCGTCCCCTTCTTCTGGACCACGATGCTTGGGAAAAGCATCCGCTACGCAGGTAGGATGGGGCAGAGAGGGGGGAGATGGCGGAGCAAGACCTTCCCTCTCCACGCCAAGTCAAGGCTCGGGGCCATGGTGCAGTCCTGGGCCTCTGGGTCAGTTCTGCTTGCCCAGGGCCTCCCTGCCTGCTCCCCAGCCCTGTGCCAGAGTCACGTCCCCCGTCCCTTGTAGTGGCACTGAGGTGGGGAGGGTGGCAGCTGCTGTACCAGGACTCCCTGCCCAGATGCAATCGTCTTTTGCAGGCTGTGGGGACGGATACACGGACACTGTTGTGAAGGGCAACTTGGAGGAACAGAAGTTCCTGATCTTTTACATCAAGTGAGTGAACCCTTGGCCAGTCTGTGCCCTGACTCAGCAGTGCTCTGGGAGCAGGGCACGCTCCTCTCCCTCACAGTCTGCAGAACTTCCTGCAGCAGGGACATGGCTGCACATCACCCTCCCGTGGCTGCGCACTGCAGGCAGCTGCTGGCCTTTGAACCAGCAGGGAGATGATTTCAGAGCAAAAAAGCAGGGCGGGCAAGGAGAAGAGGACGAGCTTCCAGCACCTTCCACGTGAGCTCTGACAGAAGGCACGTTGCCCCATAACCACAATGCGAAAAGGCAGTGCTGGGATGGAGCACGTCCCCTCTCCCTCTGCCCCCAGGCTTAGTGCCCTGCCCCAGCAGCTCCAGGGGATCCACCCTAAGTCACCCTGCAGCATTAAGGCACCCTGCCCCAAGCCCTCCAAAACTCAGCTGCCTCAGGGTGGCAGGGGGATGCTGCAGTGCTGAGATTTCTACACCAAGGAGATCCATGTCCTTCTGCTTTCTCTCTCAGGGACGGCTTTGTGACTGCAGCTGCCAGTCTGAACTGTGACCCCTTGGTGTCCTTGATTGCAGAAGTTTTATACTTAGGGAAACAAATCTCTAAAGAAGAAGCAGAGTAAGCGGCACCCCGAGCTGGAGGGCGGCTCTGCCCTGCCTTCCCCCTGCCAGCACAGAGCCCACCAAGGCATGGCACTGAGGTGAGTTACTGCAGACCCCCAACACACCTCTCGTTTGCAGGGCCTGTGATATCGACAGAATACCCCTCCTGACAGCAACCTGAGCTTGGCTTGCACGCTGCCACGATGGGCACAGCATCAGCCGGGAGTCGCAGCCCAACCTCCTCCCATCCTGATGCAAGAGGAATAAAGCACAAGCAAAGCCCGATCCTGTGCCTGCATTTTGTGCCTGCAGACAGCTCTTGGCTGCTCTTTGCATGCTGGGGCAACACAGAGCCGTGCTCTCCGCTCTTTTCTAGACAGGGATCTGCTGGGCTGGGCGAGAGGAGGCTGCCCATTGCCTGGAGCTCTGCTGGGGCTCTGAGCAAGCAGAGGAGACCACACGTTCCTCGATCCACCAGCTCCACCAGCCCCTCCTGCTCCTCTGGCTTGCTGTTGGCAGGGAGATTTCATTCAGCACACCGGTCACTCTGACCTTCTGCTTTGCAAAAAGCAGGTTTTCCCAGCGAGAGGAGCTCTGACGGAGGCAAGCTGCTCTCACAGCTGGGAACTGGATAGTCTGTGTGCAGGAACCCACGCCAAATCCCTTACCCCTAAGGACAGAGGGCCGTGATCCGACCTTTGAGTGAGCAGCACCTGCTGGCATTGCTACAGCTGTCTTGAATATTGCATTAGCTGCTGCAGCAAGCACTTCCCAGCCCTTCCCAGCAGCCAGCCTCTGACAGAAGAACCCCAGCCTGGCTGCACACCCACCAGCCCTGTGTGGCATCACGGGGTGCTGGGTGCTTCGAGGAGGCAGGCAGATGCTGCAGGAAACACGGCCTCGGTGCTGGAGGAAAGAGTTACTTGATTTTGCAAGGCAACAGCGAGCAAGTCTGTGCTTTCTACAGGAAACACTGCACTTACTCACCGGTCACATGGCACTTTGCAGGAGGAAGGGTAAGCCCTGAGAGTCGGGCAAGTTCCCACAGGACACTTCGTCAGCCTCAGCTCCCTCTGCTCTTCCACTTAATGCAGGCTAACCATGGCAGAGCCCTGTTTGCCCAGCAGGTGAGATACTGTAATACCATTTTTGTGGTGAAACACACAAACTGAGACTCCAGCACCTTCTAACACGTGAAGTTGTCCTGAAATCCAGCAGCTTGTATTCCTGAACTCAGTGGGCTTGGTGCTGCTGCTGAGGGCGATTCTCTACCCTGAAATAGCCACAACTCACCAGGGAAAGAGCTGCTTTTTGGTAGAGCACATCAGTCCTTCACACCAACAGGAGGAAGCCGCAAACCTAAGCACTCCCCATGTGCTGAGACACGCAAGGGTGGAGGCACTGGTGGAAGGAGCACACGGCTCCCTCCATACCAAGCACCGACAGCCCAGCGCTGCAGTGCCTGGCAGCTGCCCCTCCTCACCCTCAGGCTGCCCTGCACTCTCTCTCCAGCTGCTTGTTGCCCCTCGGTGCACTCTGAGATGTGCTGAGCACCGAGCAGGTGCCAGCTGTTCTGCATGAACTTGCAGTAATGCAGCTGGGGTGGGAGAGCCGAGTTCTACTTCAGGCCAGAGGTGATCTTCGATCATCCTCCTTGAGCAGGGATCAACACAGGGTGGGGGGGGCGTGGTCAGCAGCCCCACTCCACACAGCTGGCAGCAACCCAAAGAAACTGGGCTTCGTGCAGCCATCAGCAAGCACACACCACACAGAGCAGCTTTTATCAGGATGAAGGACACTGTGACAACAGATTTGCTCCGCTTCTGCTGGTTAACAGACACCGGGCTGCTTTCAGTGTGTCACCAGATGCTGACGTTTGGTAGCAACCCCGCCTTGTGCACCCAGACGAGGAAGTTTAGCTGGAACTGGAATGCAGCAGACTTCAGCACGAGGCCATTTCTCCCTGCCCACCATTGGCAAGGCAGCCCAGGCACCCAGCACCCCACTGGGCCCTGCACTAGAAGCCACCTCCAGCAGCCCAGAGGCTCCCAGGTGTCCTCGCTGGGTCCACACTCTGCTGTTTTACCCAGCTACCCAGCTCCCTGCCCATGCTTGCAAGGCTGGGGGGGGCGGGTGCCTCCATTGCCACAGAGCAGCTTTCAAGTCCCCTTCCAGGGGCTCTTTTCCACCTCTGCCTAATACAGAGGCCTGGACCCCCCAGGAAGCTTTACCCAGACCACTCCTGGTGCTGCCATCCCGCAGCTCAAGCAGGGAAGGCACGGTGCAGCCAGCTCAGCAGCACTCAAGCCCACACCCTGAGTACCTGAAGCCCTGGCACTGCTCCAGGGCTGGATGCAAACGGGCACTGGGCCCTGAGGCGGCCGTTCCCGGAACAGACGCCCGGGGCTGTGCGTGACTCGACCCTGAGTCAGCAGCTCTGCAGCCCGGCACGCCCGGCTGACCCGCAGAGCCAGCCCCATCCCATTGCCTGGCTTTTCGGAGGATTAATCCCCACAACGCCACCAGTCAGCCCTGTTGTTCAGGATGAACCAGGGGGACCAGAAATCCCCAGTGGGACCGAGCTGCCACCCCTCCCCGCCACCCCATGGGAATGGCTTACGGTCCGCAGCCACCACCATCCTCCCATCAGGCAGGTCCTGAGCATCCCACAGGTAACAAACTTCCTAAAAATGAGTTGTTCAAGAAAACAAAAGTTTAATGTTTCTCTCAGTGTCCTCCAGCTGTCCCAGTTCAGTGTCACCCTGCTGGCAGGTGGGGACTCCGTTCCCCATTTCACAGCCCTGTTGGCTGGCAGCTCCTCCAGCCTGCAGGCTGCCAGGTGCTCTTCATCCCCGCCAGGCTCATCCTCAGCTCTCACAGGGCTCAGTCCATGGGATGCTGCTGGCTCACTCATCCCGGTCGCTCAGGGCACGGCTGCAGCTGACGTCTGACGTCCCGGTGACGAGAGTGGCTACATTCAACAGTTCTTCAACTGGCAGCTTTAGCTACTAGAAAAGGACATAAAGCTTGCCACTGAAGAACTGCTGCTGGTTAGCCAGGAGCAGGGCAGCGGGGCAGCAGCTGGGGAGGGAACAAATGCGTCAGAGCCAGCACCAAACATCGCCCACCCAAAACGTCATCCAGCCCCAGGGCCTGCTCCTATCCTCCAGCCCAGCCCCGAGCCCTCTCCATGCGGGGAAGCTGGGGGCTGAGACCCCACAGGGTCCCCCCTTGCCCTAGGGGAGGCGGGGGCAGCTCCAGCCTCCACTCCCCCCATCTCTCCCCACTCCAGAGGCAGGTGCTGCACCAGCCCCTCCACCATGCTGGGAATCGAGGCTGCTCCTGATGGAAAACGGGGGGTAAGGCGGTGGCACGGGGACGCTGCCGCGGGGACGGAGCCCCGGGCTCAGCAGCAGGTACAGGTTACGGCGTTCCCCAGCCGCTCACCTCAGGCATCCGCGCTGGCAGGGTCCCACCTGGCCGGGGGCCAGCCTCCGCCTGCCAAGGAAGAGACTTCGTCAGGCGGCTGCTGCCAAGCGAGCGCCGGGGGAACGCGGGGCCCTTTGGTGTCACTCGGTGGGAGCGCGAGGACACGAGCCCTGAGCTGCTTCTCTCTTCCCACCGGGAAAAATCCCTTTTTTCTGCTCCGCTCCCCCGCCCCGAGCCTCTCGCTGCCTGGGCCGTGGGGCTGATTTCTGGGAATCCCCCGAGCGATCCCGGACCTCCCAGGCAGCCGGCCCCAATCCGAAGAGCAAAACCGCCTGAACTCGGAGGCAGCAGCCCCACAGCGTTCGGGGAACGCCCCACGCCGCCCCGCAGCATCCTCGCGCAGCCGGCACCCACG
>VXAV01003737.1:88704-99394 GCA_013399715.1 Alectura lathami | reverse complement strand
TTTACTTGCAGTTTACATCGGTCCTGAGCTCCAAACAAGTTGTTAGATATAAAAATGTCAGAAATAAATTTGCAAGGCAGCAGTTCGCTAAAGATGCACCTAGTACGCTGTTCTCAATACAAAGAATAACACGCACCCTGAAGGAAAAAAGCTTTATGTTCTTTTTCAAAGGTCATATAAAACAGGAAATTCAAATACTGCAAGAGAACAGAAGCTAGGTCCCAGGTCAAACAAAATGTCAGTATTATAATACAGTTTCCTAACACAGTAAATACAGTAAATGAATAAAACAAGACTCTGAAAAGGTATTTCTGGAAACATACAGAGAGGTTGTGGCCATTTTTGCTATATCAGAAATAAATTCAATGCCTTGATTCTCATAAATGAGGTGTATTTTTCCAAATATTAACTG
This sequence comes from Alectura lathami, assembly GCA_013399715.1. Classification (NCBI taxonomy): domain Eukaryota; kingdom Metazoa; phylum Chordata; class Aves; order Galliformes; family Megapodiidae; genus Alectura; species Alectura lathami. Next base: position 98,982 of record VXAV01003737.1, on the reverse strand, counting down.
AAGCACTTCCCTCTAGAGATAAAAAAGCACAAAATTAAAGTTACTATTACGATTGATAAACTACTGCTGTTTGTCACCAAATAATCAAAATAACACTCCAAAACATTGTTAAAGTTTCCCACAGAAGAAATTAAATGAAATCAGCAGCACCTGTGTTGTCTCCCTACAAGACAAACCAATCGCAAAGTACAACACATCTGCTTTTTCCACATTTAGAACATCCACCTGGGAACAACCTGTGTACAAATCACAGGCTACTGCTCTGAGCATGTTGATGATTGAAACGTGCATCTACATTCAGCTTCCTCCAAGTGGCTATCATGCTACTTTATTTCTAAGGGTACAGGTTAAGGGGTACAATTCAACATCTAGCATGACAAAAAATAGTTGGGAAGTTTGTCGCTTCTCATGAAGAGAAAACCTTTATTATCTACTACAGGATGAAGGATTTGCAGCCACCTGTTATTTGAGAAATATGCTGTTGCTGTAATTTATCTCACTGTATGGGTCAAGAAGATGCACAGTGGTATCTCAAATAAACTCTTAAAGCAAACTGCATGGAATTTTGATGACATTGAGAATGCTCCTAAAACTTACACAATAAAAATGTTTTTCATAGTTATGAATTAATATACAGTGCTGAAAATTTCTTCAAGGGCTCTTATTTTGCTCCAGTGATTACTTTTAACAAAGTTCTTATTTGGCTTCTTCTTAATAATGATTCTTATTGGAAACTCCAGACAGGTGACTAATGCTGTCTATTCACTCCATGAACACTCTTACCAGATCCAAAGATGTCCTCTGATAGATCCTAAGCCCCAAGTATATGAGTATACCTCTGTCTTTCCCCACAATAACAATCCTCTTGGTTTCAATGTTAGCAAGATCTCTTATGCACAGAAAACTGTCTGAATACGTGCAAGCCTGTATATGAACAATTAGTCCAACGAACAGATTAATTTACGCAACAAAAAACTCTAGGAATACAAAAAATGAAAACAAATAAGTTGAAAAATGTCCTTACAAAAGCTGTACACTCTGTCACTTTTTTTGTCCTGCTTAGAGGGAAACATACTGAGGTTCTGAAACACACGAGAAGACCCCAGATCTTCACTATGCACACTCCAGTATGAATTGTAATGCTTAATTAATTGTAATGGTTAAACTGTGTACTGGTGCTTTGTTAAATTATGCAACACTGTAACCAACTCCTGTTGCTATAATACACTTTCACTGATCTTTACAATTGCTGGAGTTTCAATAAAAGTAAGAAGAGTCTTCTTCAGAATTCTGAAGGAAAATAAAGTCAAACGAAGACACTTTAATACCTATTAGAGATCTTGTCAAAGGAAGGAAGTAACTTAAATGTATATAACATGCTACAGAACCCTTGCTTTCCCTTGCTCTTAATTCTCAATCTACTACAGGAAACATTGCAGCCTATACAAAGAAAAGGAACCCAAAACAAGGAATTTCAAAAATTGGCACTTAACATAAAAAATCTTGCTTATTTACTTCAGTGAGTTCAGGTTTGCGAAGTGAACACTGAAGTAACTGAACAAAAAGCAGAAAGAAAATGGTTTGGCGGAATGGAATAAAGCTATATATATAACAAAGCAATACATCTATAACCCTTTCACTTCATATAAATAAATACATATATGGCTTAATTAGCTAGTAAACATAATGCTGTACGTACAAACACGCATGAACACACAACATACATAAACACTAAAGATGAAAAGGCAGACCCTGATCCTGAAAAGACTATCCGCACATCTATCTGCAGGCAGGAACATAGTCCTAAGTCCTTAGTGTTTGAATGCTCTCAGCCATTAAAAGACTGCAAGACAGAAGAAATTGCACAGGATAGAAAAACATAACAAGGAGAAATCAGTTCTGAGAAAAAAAATCAAGTAAGGTAAATTTGCAACTCAATATAGTAGCAATTCAGAATAATTTTGAAAGACAAAATGAAAGCTGTAGTTTTTCAAACGACCTAAATTAAGGAACAGATTGCATAATGAGTAATGAAAGAAGAGGAACTCTTTTTAACTCAAAAAGGCATTTACGACCTGTTCCATTGTGTTAATCCATATCTGCTGGGTTCATCCCACAATGAACGTATTTCTTTCTGAGTAACACTGCACAAAATATATGTCAGTTTTTAAATAGAATCGGATTCAAAAAGTCAAAAATTCAAAATTAGGAAAAGTACAGTTCTAGTGAGACCAAGCCATCAGTGAGAAGCGGAATCGAAACATTCTTTTGTGAGGAAATACCCAGTGTATGCTTATTCTTTGTGATTTACATGACAAATGCTAAATATTGGAGAGAAAGCTCAAGAGACTCTTTAGATACATCTGTATTATTCACAGGAAGACCTGATCCCCTGATAACTAAAATATTCTATTTTAAAATAGAAAGCATATGTAGCCTATACTATAAAAACATCAGAGTTTAATAGTATCTTGAAAAATTATTTTACCATTCTTAGCTGTAACTCACTTCTCAGAAAAGAATCCTTTTCTTTAATTTAAAAAAAAAAAAAAAAGCACAACTTCCAATTATATTTCATCTTGTGACAGTCAGATTTGACATGGTATAAACACTTATTACTCCAGATACCTATTTTTAACAGCTATGTCCCATCTATAAAGTTTTAAAATAAAAAGCACATAACTAAATTATAGTTTGCTGAAACTCCTTTTATTGCTTTACCTTCTTTGGCTTCTTCTCACAGAAGAAAAACCTTTCAAAAAAATTGTATGTCCTCAGATACAATGAATGTATCAGTAAATGTCAAAAAATGGGCAATACGAGAAAGAAATATTCACAATTTTAGAAAACAAAGAGGCTAAATATCTAGATAACTCTTTCAATATTCATAGTCTTAAAAGTATCATGAAGAAGCCTTTAATGTCAGGTGCTTCTGCCAAGTATTTAACTCAAAAAGTTATGTGCAATTACTTAAGAGCTAGAAATACGAAATTTTAAGTTAGGCGAAATCCAGAAATACTAGGTAGTAGAATTCATACAAGACAACTGAAAAGACAAATTGTCATCTTCTGCAGGTTACAAGGCAGGAACTGCTATGAGACAAACATATTCTTTTTATTTTTTCCACTACTGACAGTCTGGATTTTTTTTTTTTTAGAAACTAGATGCAGCAGGTACTGATTTGCAGGCACTTCCAACCAAACTTTGAAACATTTTTTCATTGCTGTTATTTTAAACTTTGCTTGAAATAATTTTCTGCGTCTACAGGCAAAAATGACTAGTCTGACTGTTTTTGTGAAGTTAAACATTGGAGACTTTTATCTTTCATTACTGGTAAGAATGGAGGGGTTTTTTCTTTAGTATTGCATAGCATTATTGCAAGACCAGACCCTCAGAACATCTAGTCCTGTTTCATATGCTAGCTTCTTTTCATCTCTGAATACAAAATCTCACATTTGTCTTTTACACAGCATAGCACTCTGCACCTTCTGCCAACTTTATGAGTAATAATTGACTTAAAACAAATTCCCAACGCTAAGGATATCAATAAAACCCAGAATCAGAGCATAAAATTGAAAAGACAGTTACACAATTCTCTGTGTGCTTGCTGCCCTAGCTCACTGCTATACATCTTCACATCAGCCTAATTCACTTGACACATAGTCTCCCCACAGCTGAGAAATCCTAGCTTTCTTACTAGTTCTTAGGAAAAGCTTAAATACAAAACCCCCTATGTTTAAGTAATGTTAAGTTTGTGACACAAATCAACAAAAGGCAGGAAATTCAAAGATAACACTGACACTCCATGCTTAATTCATGATTGTTTAACAAAAGGGCAGAATGATATGAGGAACTAATGTCAGCTTTGACTTCACTCTGTCTGTGTTCTTGGGCAAACAGGTGTTTATCTTACAGATTATACTAATTCAGCCTCTCCTGTCAGTCTGTGTAAATGCTGCTGATTATTTAGCATTTAACAATATGTTAGATGTAAAAAAACTTTTAAACTCATATTCAACAACCTACCATGTTAAATTCTAACAAAAATCATAAATAAAACTGGATTTTTTTGAAATGATACTAGACAATAATAAATAAAAATATCATTCTATAAAGTTTTCACAAGCCATCAAAATATACTTGAACCACTTTGTGATGTAGTGCAAAACAGAGGAATATATTTATTTGTTTACTCACAAGTTAACAACTCTTAGCATCTACTCACACTTCAATTCTTTGAATCCTCTTCTCTCCATCTTTTTGTATAATATAGCAAAACATATTTCACTGTAGCAACATAGAATCATAGAATGGCCAGGGTTGAAATGGACCTTAGAGATCATCTAAATCCAATCCCCCTGCTGTGGGCAGGGTTGCCAACCACTAGACCAGGCTGCCCAGGGCCCCATCCAGCCTGGCCCAACATGTCAGAGAAAGTAATGCTTCCTATCTCTACATTATCGAAGTGTATAGATTTTAAACTATCTTTCCAGGTTTCAAAATAAAATTTGGTATTTTCATATTTTTTGAATATTAATTGCATATAAAAAGTCTATTAAACATTTACTACTTTATTGTGGAAATAATAAAATAATAATGAAAAAAGAATTAAGTCACTGCAACCATGAAGTTCACTTATCGTATTTTTCCCTAGAGTACAAGAAATTACCTCACACATACCATACTATTAATTGCAGGGCAACATTTACATTTTTTTCTGTTTTTATTTTTCTCCTATAATTATTTCTCACTTATTCTAACATCTCAAGTGAATTTAAATTTGCTCAGAAATTAGCAATATTTCTTATTTTTTTCCAGTTCAACAGCTAAGCAGTCATGTATCAGCAGCCGAAACATCTGGGTAACCACTTTTGCATCATCAGTTGAACAGAGAGATTTCAAAGAGTGCTTTTGAAATCCTGCATCATTCCATAAACCTGCAAGGAATCTGGTTACCAGCCCTAGGTATGTTTTAAAAACCCAGGGAAAATGTGCACAGTAACAACTTACAGTTGGTGTCCAGATTTTAACATCCAAAGCATGGTCAATTACATGCTTTATGTATCTCCACACACAAAAAACATGCATTCATGGCCTCAGGAGTATCAGGCACACAAAACAAAAAAGCAAAGTCACATACAGCTCTACGCTCCTGCTCAGCCACAGCCTCAGAGATCTTTGGACACAACTCACCTACTTCCTGGTGGAGCCTGAACAACTATGCCTGTGAAGCTGAAAGCCTTTGTAAGACCTGGGGAGACCCACAAGATCCCACAAGAAGTCAGGAATACACTTCTTAGCTGATTTCCTCTACTTGCCACAAACACAAAGAGGACAGGAGGGCTTGAAAAGACTCTGAGAAAAAGAATGGCTGCTCCCCTCCCTTTGTAGAAGGGAGGCAACTTCTTTGATAAATGAAGTTCAATAACAAACTGAACTCACAGCACAGTAAAGCTTGAAGGTGGCTCTACCGTGCAACAAACTTGTTAACCAAATTTTCATTTGCTATCACAGTTTAATCTAAAACAGAGTTTTGACAACGAGACCAAGCACAAATTTTAAACTTTACCTTGCTACAGAGCATATTTTGTATTCTCAGATATGACAAGCAGATGAGTATAATCATGACGCTGGCATGCTGAAGATTATAATGATAATTAACTAGCCTTAACAACTGTATCAAAAATCAGTCAGTATCACAACTATTTTGCTGGATTGCTTACTGATCCTTACTAAAATGATCTAATTTTTAAATGGAAAACAAAACAAAACAACACAAAACAACAACCCTAGTATTAACACTATCAAATAAATTTTTTTCAAAATCCCAGTAACTGAGTGTAATAATCCAATACATTAGTGACTGGTTAAGTATTAGTCCATAGCAGTTAACACAAGCTCAGTTTGCATGACTAGATTGCCAGATGTCATCTAAACTATACATACATTTTTCACTCATTCACTCTGTGAAACGCACCTCCCACTTTTCACCTATGCCTGTACACTTCCTTTCCCCTATAAGCAAGAGATTCCCCATCCTCAGTTTCTTGGCTTACGTTTCAGAACAGTTTTACTTTCAGAACATGTCCTGTAGCTCTGACTCTGCAGCAGTGACCAGAAGCGTCTGCACTGTTACTATGAGTGCTACAGAGAATTCCCCTTCATGTAATGCCAGCAGATTATTGCCATTCACACATTCACAAATTCATGCTGGCCAAGAGATGGCAAGCCCAGAAAAACTACATTTTTGTATTTCTCTATGTGGTCTGTCAGATGGAGAACCTACCTTCTAAGACACTTCTCTCTTTGTTTTATCATAAAAGCATTTTTAAGGGGATCATTGTGTTCATTCAACGCATGTGGCTTACAGTAGGCAACCAATCCACAATCATCATCATTGCTTTCACGGCATCTTGAAATGCACACACACTTCTTGATTCTCTCTCAAATGATCTATTCTCCATGACAATTAAAAGGGCACAATACCCAGTCTGCTCAGTAACTGCCATTTCTAATAAGCAACACTTTGCAGTGTGTACATCTAGCGACTTTCATATTCCATAGCACAGATATGTTTAAACATGTCAAATGTCTTATTTTTGTGGGTAAAAGTTCTGAAATGTGCATCTATACATTTCCAATAGTTTTGCTAGAGAAGTCCTCACACAAAGGTAGTAGAACCAAGATACAGGCATATTACTTACCATAGTCAGTGATCTTACAGGATACTAAATACAGTTCTTTCAGGTTCTGGCCTTCTTTGGCAATCACCTCCACACATCTGGAAGACACATGCAGTAAAATCACAGTTAAAGGACAATAGATCATTTTTAAGCAGGAAGAGCTTAATCCACTACTGTAATCTAGTGCACCTCAGTCTCTTAGTTTGTAAATTATTTCATGTAATTCATGAAAATGCACATGGGAAGTATGCGTACTTATCAACGCCTACTATACTGGAGAAAAACATTATTTCACATTGAATGCATTTATATCAATATTCCCATAAGACACAAGTTTTCCAATATGTGAACTGCTTGAATATATACAGACAAATCCTTTGGAAAATAATGCACATGTTAATTTGCATTTCTGTAGTACTGTGTAATTTTGGAAAGTTTTTCTCGCAACATTTAAGCTTTGAGAGTTTTATTCTATATAAGAGTTATAAATGCATTGTAATGTGGAAAAAAAGAGGAGAAAATGCAATTTTAAATTCATGTTTACATTTCTTCAGTGAATATTGCTGGAGTCAGTGTTCGGCCATGAAATGCTACATGCTGCTGGTGCTCCATCATATACAAGCCATAGGGGAAGTTTAGATCGGGTATTAGGAAGAATTTCTTCATCGATTGTGTGGCCAAGCATTGGAGCTGGCTGGCCAGGGAAGTAGTGGGCCCTGGAGTTATTTATGCGACATGTGGATGTGGCAATGTCAAACATGGTTTAATGAAGGGATTCTGTAGGCCAGGCTGACGGTTGGACTTGGTGATCTTGAAGGTCTTTTCCAACCTATAAGATTCTGTGATCCTACAGAAGCTTGTATAGAAGACAGCTTACTTGTTTGCCTTGTCACAACTATGATTGAAACACAAAAGTTTTTGTTGTGTGAATTCCATTCTTTGATTTCTTGTAACCATGAAAATAAATAAGAAAATCTAAATTGTCTTATAAAATAGGAGTTCATTATATACTTTTGACTGAGTTTAAATTAATGTCTTATATTTATAACTGCTATATTTACAACTGCACTGTTGATAGTACATCACTCAAAACATCAGTTCATAAAATATATTTTCAGTCCCATTAATATAAAATGCACCACTTGTTCATTAGTTCAGCTGAGGTTATTACTGTACTGTTTTAAACACAGAGGCATTTTAAAAAGTGGATTTCATAGGATAAATCATAAGAATTTCTTCTGATCCTGTTTATCGTGTTATCTGATCCTGATACACCGTTTAATTTTCAGATTGATTCAGTCAGAATAATCTATCCTGACTCTTAAATCAACCCTTCCAGTGTACACAAAATTAAATTACTTCCTAATTTTAGAGGAAAAAAAAGGTCTTCCTGAATTTATCATAAGTTTTTGAAAAATACGCCTACAACCTCAGGGACCTTTTCTCTCTACTGCTACCACTAAATTATCTCCCTATCTGATTTAACTGTTTATGCTGCCAATTTAGATTTTAAAAGCAACCACCTGATTCTCAGAGCTTACAAAATAGAATTACTTAATCATAGCCCTTCAGATGTATTTGTCCTCTCTCTTCTTCCTTAATCTAAAATCTAGAATTGAAAATTGCTACTACTAATAAAATATAATTCCTCTGAAAGAGTACCTTAATCAAAGTTTCTTTACCATTAGCATTAATTTTCAGAAGACCTTTGAAAATTGTGTGAGCCTAGTACTTACAAAATGTTGGCAATGTTTGCCCCTTGTAAAACAGACCTTCATAGTTTGTAAAAAGACAGAAAGGAGAAAAATATTTGACAAAGTATACCCTGACATGGAAGAAAAACAGAGTCAGCCTCCAAATTCTATACTCACTTAATGCAGCTTCTCTGCTAAGACAATTAGCAAGCATGAAAATTATTTTTCTTTTAGAAGTTACGCCAAGACAATGCTTTCAATGCAAACTACAAAACACATAAAAAACCTCTTCTGTTCTCACAAGACATCATTGTTAGCTGGCTTACAGTGATCCCTTCAGATAATATCAGCTCTAACAGTTCTTTTTTTTTCAAATGGCTTGAGTGATTCAAACTCTGTTATTAGTTTTACATTGGAATCTAGATTAAATACTGCTCATTTCCTCCTAAATGGAGAAAAAACAAAAATTAAATAACCCACAAACCTTTCAGTCTTTAGTTATTTTCATTAAGCAGAAAAAAAAGGCCAAAAAAAATATACATTTGATTATCTCATCTCTTTTCATTGTTTTGAAAACAGTAAAATTGCCTAACATCTAAAAGAATGAAGCAATGACACATCTAGTTTAGAGATGAAAAATGTTTAATAGAGCCAAAATATTGAATTTATAAATTTCTTTATCCACCTTCAATAACGTGCATAAATCAAACTAATTTCAGTTTTAATTTCTAGTATCCCTTCTATGGATCATCTACTCATAAATTAACTTACAGTGATAGAATAAAAACTTTATACAGTCTCATTAGCCTTTGTTGCATAGATGGTCACACAATACATAATTGTTAGTAACGACTGATTCCTTTACAACATAAGAAAAAATATGAGTAGTTGCACATTTATTATTTTTATCTTTTAATCTTTGTTAAATATGACAGGAAAGAAAAAGGGTAAAAGAACAAAATGATATTAACCTTTTCCAGAAAGCAAGGATCAAGTCATGATTATTTTGTTGTTATAATCCATCAAAATTATATCTCACGATTGCCATNAAAGCCTAATCTTAAATATATCAGCATAATACTGGTAAAGAGAAGTTAATGTTTAAAGCAGTAGGAAATGACAGAGCTGTGCAAAAATGGATTAATGAAAACATGGGGAATAACCCCTATCTGCCAGGGAGTGGAGATAATATGATGCAACCACTGTGAGCCAAGGCAGAGACAAGAAGAACCTTTCCCAATCTCCTCAGTGAAGGTGACTGAACAGATTTTTGCCAGCTCACTTAATCAGTTGTAAGTAAAAAGATGTAGTAGATGAAGTAATTGACGTTACAGAGACATAGGTATTTCTCTTACATTTTTCCTTCAAATGTATTAAAATGCAAACATTTTCCCAGGAAGAAAAGTAATTTTTACACTCAAAATAAATTACCAGAAATGAGCCAAGGGCTCATTACCCAAGGGCTAAAGAAATAAGACTAAAATTTGAGCTTGGAAAATATACAAGTCTGGATATGAGCTGACAAAAACAGAAATCTCTTTGCTTCTTTTTAAATCAGTATTATTTAGAACCACATAAGACATGAAAATTTCAAAACAGCAAACATGAAATACTTGCTTTATGAAGGAATTGATGACTCATTTAACTTGAAAGAATTATCTCACAAATTCTTATGCTAAGCTTTCCCTATATACACTCAATATTTTATGAGGGATGTTCTCTGACAGACTGATGTGCAATTCAGCTTTATTGCATTTGATTCTAAAAGCAGGAAATTAATACTACACACTATGAAATCTACAGAGCAAGAAAAAGTGGAAGAGTAGAAACTGATTTCATAGAAAAAAAAGCCAATCAAACAGTGTTTCAGAGACCAAGAGTATAACAAACAACATATCCAC
>VXAV01003737.1:48462-62286 GCA_013399715.1 Alectura lathami | reverse complement strand
AGCAGAGGACAAGAACATAGGGTTTTGTTTTGTTTATTTCTTTTCTTTCCTGTAGTCTTCCCAATTGTTTTTCAATGTTCAATATAATGCACAAATTAGTATCAGGTAACTAGCATAACATATTACATAATTCTTAGTTTGTGGCAACATGTAATTCTTGAGAAGTTTGTTTTATTTCCAATGGAAATCTACAATATGCTAAAATTTTCAACACCTGAGTTAAAAGTGAACATTCTTTATATCTGTGGTTTTAAAAGATGGTTATTTTAACTGCATTTAATATCTGAAAAACAATACATTGTTTTAACTCATGAAAGACAGATAAAATCTGTGGATGTTGTTCTCCCTTTCAACTATAAAAATAAACATAATGTTTTTAAAGAAGGTATCTCAGTGAACATTCTCCAATATTAAAGTATCTGGAAATGTGTAACAAACTGAAACAAGAAGCCAAAGGTGCTAAAAATTTAAAGATTTCTGTTTTTAAATAATATCTAAAAAATCAGATAATGTTCAACAACAGAAGTAACTGTACCAAACTGCAAACACTTAATTGACTTACCTAGGTCAAGGCCATTTTGGCCAACTGGCAGATACACATTGAACCACATGCATAGATCCATTAGTAGTAGCTGAATCACAAATCAGGACTGCTAGTAAACCATAAGCAATCCCGAATTAACATAAAAGATCTAACACATATGGTGGCTTGAGTTTATTGTAGATCGGAGGAGCTATGTGCAAGACTAATACACACATATCCACCTCTTCATCTGCTGCTGCTACTCACTGGACTTGCAATCCAATTTAGCATGCTTCGTTTCCAGCTTAGTTCAAACTAAATGCTCTCACAGACACCTGTTTCTCTCTCCTGAAAAGTCCTTGTGGCCATTTTGTTCTTAGCCACTTTTTCTCTTACGGTTTTGGACACCCCTTGCCATTGGGATTTCAGTTATCATATCTTTTGATGCCTTCTAATTTTATTTTACTGGTGGTTCATACTTCTTTGTTATTTTATACTCTGTTTTCACGTAATTTCATCTGCTGATGATTCTCAGACTTGCTTCTGCACTCCTTTCCTTTCTTCCTTCCCAGTCTGTTTTGCAGAACAGAGATCTGAATCTACAGAAATATTTTTCAGGAAAGATGATTATAATTTATTCTGTACCTCCTTATCATTTGCTGCACTGTCAAACCCTGATCAAGACTTTAATTGTCAAGATATTCTTTCAGTGATGAGCTTCTTCTCCTTTAAAATGTATTCTTCTGGATATAGTCCACTTCTCAGACTACTACCTCCAGGTGTTCTTTTGTGTGAGCACCAATGACATTGTCAGGGGAGAGACCTAGGCCATGTCGAGAGTGATTGGAACAGGCTGCCCAGAGAGGCTGTGGAGTCTCCTTCTCAGGAGACAACCCACCTAGACGCCCTCCTGTGCAACCTACTGTAGGGCACCTGCTTTAGCAGGGGATTGGACTAAACGATCTCCTGCGGCCCCTTCCAAACCCTACGATTCCGTGATTCTGTGATTCAAATTCAGAGGTTTCCATGCAGTGAGTGCTGCTGCTGAAAGGTCCAGTCGGCTGTTTGATCTCTTTCCCATCTAACTCCTTTGAAGCACACATGTGCCACTATCTGTCAAATTGTATCGTCCTTCAAAACAAGTCTCCTCACAATTTTCTGTCTTTTAAAAATCTTATGAGGATCTACCTAGCCAATATGTTGAATGGCTTTTAAAAGTAAATCCTTTTTTTCACCAGCAGCATTGTATATTATGCCTTTTTTGTACCTCTTTTCTTCGGCTCTCGTGGGTCTCTCCTGCACCTCCTTGTATGTATGCAAGCTTAACAATGGCAATTCCATACCGGTGTGCCAAGCAGCCCATCTCCTTTATTTCCATGCATAACCCCACACAACTTCCAAGGTATGCACAGCACACTAAATGTACCAACTCCTAAACAGAAGCAGATGCACTCTACTATTCTGGTTGAAAGCGTAGTCTCAAAATGCCCATTCCACCCAGAACTCAGGCCCCTTCTTTTTCTGTCCTGACCAGCCTTAAGTCCCTGAAGCTTGTGGGTACACACAGGCCTCCTCTCTCATGAGCCTTCTCCAGCAAGACGTAAGCAAATGACATAAGCAAAAGAGCTGTGCCTTCAATCACTAAAAAGTGATGAGGCAAATGGTAGCCCTCTTTCATTACCTCTCTAACAGCCTCCTGCAGCAACTTCTGTTCTTGTAAGACAGATACATAAGGGAGGCAGAGGAAGCAATATGAGCCAATACGAACAGGTACTCTCCTCACTAACCAGGCTTGCTTGTGAGAAGACCTTGCTCCATACTGAGCTTGTGTACTTTACACACTGATTTGATTGAGATAAAGTTTTTTAAGGATGGAATAATATTTTTTAGTGTCTTGTACAGCTTTGAGCAAATTGCCAGCACTTAAATAATTAATAACAACAACAATAATAAAAACAATGATAAGTGCACTCTATGGATACTGAATCTCTTCGCAGGGTCCCCTAGAAGTCATTAGGTGTCCTCCCCCATAAATATTTAATAAAGATTTTATTTCCAGGCACTTCCAGTGTCTACAATGTTTGCTTGAAAGGCTTGTGAAAGCACAGAATTGTTAAATGAAAACCAAAAAGGGATATTACTTTTTCACTTTACAAAGTTTGAGCACTTTATGTCAAATGATACATGCTGCTATTACAGCTCCATCTTGAGTAATGGTTTTAATTTTCCATTTCATCAAAGAAGACAGACCATTGTATTACTAGGATAGGGTTAGAAGTGACTTATCTACTTAATATTTTAGACAGGGGTTACCATATCGCAACTTAGACATTGAAAGTGTAAGCTCGTGTACCCAGATGTACAATTAAAAGAAGAGACCCTAAGGTGGCCTTTAACCAATATTATTTTTAACAGTAACTCTGGGGATGAAAAGCCAATCCCATGGAAGATAGAGGCAAAGCCAATATTTTATTGCTCTGCAGAAACATGCTCTACACAAAATGTACTTGTTACTCATGTGGCATATCTGAGAAACACGTACAACTTCAGGGCAGGTTCTCTTAATGGTAACAGTACTTCCAATTGGAAAAAAAAAATGTGTTATTCTACTTTTCTTTTTTTTTTTTTTATTGCTATATATTAGTTTCAAACACATTTGAGGTGGTGGTGTAGGAATTTACAAGAATACTTGAAGCATTATAAAGGTAATATATTTAGAAATATATATGCATTTATTTTTTAACCTCAATGTGCATAAAAATTCAACGGTTTAAACCACTGTCTCCGAAGGGCTTACTGAATATAAAGTGATGCTACACAAAATAAATGAAACAATATAGCTAATATCCCATTAAGACTTCCATAATAAATTTGCATATTACTATGCATGTATGGCATACATTAATGATAGACACCTTGATGCTGCCCTCTATCACCCCATTTACTATAATCTAAATCATTTAAAAAAATACTCTTATCTTCCCTATTTCTTACAACTTCTGTTGTATGAATCCCACAGCCCAGCAAGAACCTCGGTGTGGATGCCCTTCAAGGCAAGGGTTTAGCCCTTGAGGCTTTACAGAGGGGTGAAATGAAGACTGCTCCCTACAGCGCTGTTCTGTGCTCCCTACAGCACTGTGGAAACTCTAAAGACTGCCTTAGCACAAGACAGGCATGACACTGACCTGGGAGGTTCTCTCACACAGACAGGAGCTATTAGAGGAAGCTCACTACAAAGTGGAGTGAAGGAGGGCAGGTAGTCTGCAGGCATGGAGCTGCAGCCCCAGGGAGGGAGAGGCAGGTACAGCTGTGACTGAAAGGATCGTGCTGTGCCTGCTTTCCTGCCTGTGCTGACAGCACCTTAGGATACCTCAGTTTCTTCACCAACAGTATCATTGAACTTTCTCCATTACAAGCTCCATACAAATTGCTACAGCCTAATCAGGGTACATTTTCCTTAGATCCCACACTTGTTTTGCGTCCTCACAAACACATAAATACAGCTGCACTAGTAGTATACACTCAAGCTATTTGAATCATCATGGCAAAACATGATAAACAAAAACTCCTCCAGTGCTCTGCTTCATCCTTCACTATGTTTCATCCTTACCTGCCAGATTTACCATTCAGATTTCATTCTTCCCAGAACAAATACTTGACCTCTGCATGATCCTTAAAGCTAATAATAAACTCACAAGCAGTGTAAAATGACAGTATGAAAACTTGTTTTGAAAGTAAAAACTTATTTTGAAAGCGTAAAAAGTGTTTCTGGAGAGAAAAACATCGCAACACATTTACAATTCCAGAGAAAACTCACTATCCTTGTTAACTGGTCAGTGTAAACCTGATCTGCCAGATGTGCGCAAGCCCATCCCCAGCCTCCTCCTGCAGCCTCACCTGGAGCGCTGCTGTGCTCAGCACAGCGCCAGTGTGACTGGGGCTCCTCAGCTGGCAGGGTCCCCAGCAGCTGGCACAACCACCTGCAGCGCGGGGTCATCTCTCCCTCCCGGGGTTGCTCAGCCCCTCGCTGCACGGTGGCTGTGGCAGGCGGCGATACTGTGTGCAGCAGCAGGAGCCTTGCTCACACAGGCCATAACATCCCCTTTTGCCTTGCCAGCGACCCGTCCCAGCTGACCACCCTGATGCTGTCAGCAACAGAGAAAAAGTTTCCTTCAGAAAGCAGGTAGTAGCAGGAGGCTGAGGCACTGGGTGCTCACTGGCCACTCCTAATTTTCGCCTTTTTTTTTTTTTTTTCACATATACGAAACCACAGTGTTTATATACACAGGCATAAATTTGGTTATAGTGTTTTCAAAATGTAAAACAGTCCAAAATTTACATTAGGTGAATTTTTAAAATCCAGCCACTTTAATCTCTAATTCCTAATTTCACAAAGCTTAACAAGATGGAACTTGCATTATCTTAAATAACAGAACAGAAAAATATTGTGCTGTAACTGAGTTACTGATTTAAAGCATATGTGTAACTTAGTTAAAAAACACTTAATGTACCAATGTTCAGCCATATTGACTGGTTTGCTGGACAGATCAGTTTCACTGTATGACTAAGGCACATATAATGGTTTTATTTAATTTATAATTTAATTTGTTGCTTTGTAATACAAAAAACATCCTGAGGATACCCTTTTCATAACATAAAGAGCCTCTAAATTCAAGTAGAACGATACCCACTTATTTCAATCCTGTATTGTGTAATGGCAGAAACCCTTCAGTAACTAACAATTTCCACGTAAGAGCAATGGTTTTGTATCTGGATATATATGACAAAAATACTCTTGTAAATAAGGACATAAAAATACAGATACGGTTTAAGATTTTTCTACATAGCTACTGTAAATTTAAAATCCAAATAGTATTTTACTCCAGAACAGGGTTTGATAAAAACCTGATGAAGTTTCTTCTCAAACCAATTAAATATAGATTAAGTATTGTAACAATACGTAACAATGACTTTTGACACTGTAATAGAAGCCTTGGAAAATAGTCACTGAATGCACTGTTATGCCAAGAAATGCAAGTAAAAAATTTACTATGAAATCATTTCTGGAAAGAAAAAAAAATAGCTACAATCTCTTAACTGGAAAAAAAATATTTAGAATATAATTATTATATTTACTCCTACATTAAAAAAAAAAAAAATGAAAATGTACATTAACACAAAAACTATGTCAAAGATGAAGAATGCCTTTTTTTATGGGAATGTAAAATTACCACGCTTCACTAATGCTGAAATCACAAGAAGCTTCCCAGCTGTAGATATTATTTGCACAATATTAGGGCCATTTCATACAGTTGTTTAATTAGTATTTAATACAGATTCCATTAGTAAGCCCAGCCTCATCAACAACTCTCCACTCACTTGAGATGCCACGATCTTAGTAACTTGAGGCTATTTATAATATGAAGATATTCTATTAATTACTGATTTTTCATTAGTTGCAAAGAACATAAAAGAGCAATAATTACAAATACATATATATATTATGCTGCATCTCCAATGTGTTATAAAAGCATACAAAGTGCTAACGCAGTACCTGTAGGCATACATGCTTTTTTTCTGAATAAAGAATTTTAAATATGTAAGATAATAAGTTATTTCCTAATTCTAAATATATTTAATGTTATGGAAAAAAATAAAAAATAAGGTAACACTAGCTATAGTAAGGATTATTCAACTGTAACCTTGTAAAGTACAGAACTGGACTGGACAAGGACTTGGCACTTTCATAGGAAGATTTTGTTAGAGAGAAACATCACCAATACGGCTTTCGATGAAAAGGATGACCTGAATTATGAGGCCTCAGTCAACTGTACAAGGTAACAGACAGATCCCAAATGTTTTATCTTTTGCTCATGGCTATTTTTGGTGAAAGAAACATCTATAATAGAGACGAGCATTTTAACTAGAGGGCTGAGAATTTAAAGTTGAAGACAATTTAATGAAAGCGGTTATGAACTGATTATATTCAACCTATTCCAGGTCTTGAACTGATATTTCCTTCTTTTTTTTTCTTTCCTTCTTTCCTTCATTCTTTCCAATCATTAGAGAAAAAAAAAGTTTTGGTTAAACACACACAGTTTGTCTGAGTAAGGAAGAAGAGCAAGCAGACATTCTGGAAAAATTGTAATTCTTCAGCAACCTTAAACTCTATCAAATAGAAATTAATACTGTGCCAAACAAGCAAGCATTTGTATAAAACATCAGATTGACAATGTAGTGACAAAAAAAAAAAAAACAAGGGCACAAAGTAAATACAAAGAATCACAGAACCATGTCACGGTTTGGGTTCAAAGAGACCTTAAAGTCCACCCTGTTCCACCCCCTGACATGGGCTGGTTGCCACCCCCCGGATCAGGCTGCCCAGGTCCCACCCAACCTGGCCTTGAGCACCCACAGCTGCTCTGGGCAGCCTGTGCCAGGGCCTCACCACCCTCGAAGTAAAGAACTTCCTCCTAACATCTAGTCTAAATCACTCCTCACTAGCAAAGGACAAAGAACAGAAATTTTGTTGTAGCTATGCTCAGTAATTACAGGTAGACCTAGAAAAGGATTCCTAGATTATTCAGTACCTAAGGGAATCTGTCAGCACATGATGGTGAAAAGACTAGAATTACATACCGTTTTTACTTCAGCCTTCACTAAAGGAATCACCTATGACCAGACGGCTAACACAATTACAACAACGATGTTTCAGTCTGACTTAGATGATGGACTAAGAAGTATGCTCATTAAATTAAAAACCAGATTGGAGGGCTGAATTAGAATTCAGAATGATATTGAGCAATTGTAGAAATGATTAAAAAACACCATGAAATTCAATGAGTGCAAATGTAAAGTCCTTTGTTTAAGAATAATCAAATCAGTAGAGCTCCAATAATTACTCTTACATCTACTTAATAATAATAATCAATAGAGCTAACAGAGAATAGGCAATAACTGCAGAAAATAACTATAAACTATAACTTATAATAAACTGAAGCTGAATGAATACTCGGATGGTGTTGTAAAACAGACAATCATCATGTAAGTTTGGACAGCCTGAACGACCACAGATTATAAGACTTGTGAAGAAATTCTTTCCCTTTATTCAGTACTGCTGTGAAAGAGCATCATTACAAATTCTGAGCCCTGCACTTCAAGAAAGTTGTGTATGATTTCTAATGAAGGCCAGAGAAAAGCAGGAAAAGTGATCTAGATATCATGATCCGCAAGGACTGGAACTGAAGTTTTGGGATGAGATGGCTTAAATTCACTCACCCACTCTGAGCCCCCCAAACAGCAACATAATATATTCTCTGCTTTTTGTCAGCAGTGAGGCTGTCTCAAGTTGCAGAAGAAATGCTAAAACAAGCTTTCACTGCTGAAAAAGTAAGACACTGGAACACATTGTCTAGGAATAAAGTGAAACATCCAAGAAGGGAAGTTTTAAAGAACAGTACAGATCCAGATGCTTCAGAATGATACAACCAGATACAACCAGAGAATTTCAAGTCCTCTTTCCTATGGCTCTGTGGCATGTGCATAGCTCTGAAAGCCTTTTAACGGTGATTATTGTCAATCTGAAAGATGTCATGCAGGGTATAGAACATTATGTTGCATAAGAAACAGCAGTGCTTTGGCCTCAGTCACTTCACATTTGTAAAAAGCTTCCACAACTACTCTAATGTGCTGGAAAAATTACGGAACACGTAGAAGCACCTCAGTGGTCATTTTCAAATCACTCAACTTGCTGCAGCACTTAGGAAGGAGAGGAAAAGGATGAGAGAATTCAACAGAAAAACGTGAGGCTGACAAGAGACAAGTAATACAACAACCTGTAAAATAGCAAAGGAAAAATCTTAAGTCTGCCTTCCTTTTTCTAGAATTATAGAAATTCAAACTGCATTAAATCTTTTCTTTTATGTACCATATGAGGACAAAACAAATGAGCATCGAAATTAAGATTTATTTTAGTATTAGCCCACATTACTGTTGAAAAATGTCAAGCAGGCAAGGTTTCCATGAAGTATCAAAAATCTACTGAATGCCCAAATGAAGTTAAGACTGAGACACAGCTACGTACAGCACAACGAAGTGACCTCAGTGCTCTACCACCTGGCCTCACTAGCACAGATCTTACCACAAGATAACTGCCTAAGCATCCCCCTGAGCTTCCCAACACCTTCAACCCCTTCCAATGAAACTGTCTGTAGTTTAAGTTCCTTCATCAGACCAAGGCCCAAAAGCCTATCTTAGCCAATGTTTACCACTCCCAGGCCTCTCTTATCTTGCCTTTCATTCCTTGACAATGGGCCTTTTCAAAGCAAAATATGCAGCACTTGAATTAACTTCTCATTTTTATTTTTGACGCTCACACACAGTCTTTGCCCACCCCAGCCTCCCACTGCCCACCAACCTCCACTGCTCTCTTCTGATTGACTCCCATTGGAACTTGTCCCTCAGCCGGTCCCCATGCCTGTTCAGGAAAACAACTAAGGACACAGGCTAAACTTATAAAATCATGCTCAGGCAGGACTCAAGAACCATGCAAAATACACTAAATATTGAAGTTTTCTCTGAATTATCTATTATTTGCTCATGTTTCCTGATAAGGAATGGACTCAGACTTCCCTTCATTCTTATTTTTCTTCTAATAAATTGACAGAAAAGTATTTATTCCCTCACCTTCAGCTAACTGTAACTCATTTTGCACTTCAGCTTTTCTTCAACAACACACAAATACAAGCTAAAAAAAGCTGCAGGGAGAAAACATTGATGACAGGGCTGTTCTCAGTAGGTTTTATCTGAAAATGCAACACAACAAGATATATTAGTGGTACTGTGGAGAGTATATTACAATATGTTATACTTGTTTGAATACAGGAATACGCCAGCAGTTGGATGAGAGAGACCAGCACAGTGCTGTGATGCAGGGGATCAACAAGCTTTAGAAAGATATCCTTCTTAAACTTCCAGAAAAATGTAACATGAGCGTTAAGAGAATTTATCTGGAGATTTGGAGATCAGAGAAAGATTCCAGAGGTGTATATTCTTTGTTTTAGAAATAGCATGATGAATTGGACTTGATTAGAAAGGCCTCATTATATTGTGAAAAATCTTTTTTTAAAGTTTTCTGTCAAAATGTGTGACTGTACTTCAAAGATCTCATCAGCAACAAAAGCAGCCTCCCAACAAGAACAGAAATGCATAATGGAGAGACAAGTTCTAAACCTGTAAGCTAGAACAGTACAAATAAAGCTTCAGACCAAAGGCTACTACATGTGATAATTATTTACAGAGAACCCTATAAAATAAACCAATGTCTTCATTAATAAACTTTGTAAAAGTTTATTGCAGTAAATTAGTCATAAAACCACTACTTCTTGGCAATCAATTTCCTATTAAAAAACAAGCCAACCATTTTACAAAAGTAACATTAAATTGTTCTAAGCAGAGTTTTTCTATTTTATTTACACTCAAGCTATTTTTGATGTACCTCTTGAGAATAGCATGTAAATACATATGATTTCCAACTCAGAAATGATCAACAATGCAATTTTTATGAACAAATTACAGCATATGAGTGATTTTCTTCCAACTGTGAAAAAACATTTTCTTATTTTTACTATAAGAAGTTTTAAAAAAACTAAATGTGTTTTGGTGTTACTTCAGGTGGTAAAGATATATCTGTGGAAAAAATAACATGCAGAAAAAATGAACAAATATTCACTCTAAAAACCTACAAATTAAAAATACCATTCAAAATACAAGGAAAAGGCCAGGTTAAATCAACTTTCCTATTCACTAATTTATTGGTGACCTACTCACTCTGCATGATAAAATTTTAAAAGACTGAAACATAAGACACTACTTACTTCTGGAAAAAAACAACAACACAGAATTAGACTTTCATCAGTAAAGATTACACACAAAGTTGGACCGGATCTTTATTACTGCTTTTAAATACAGAAAAGCTACTTTCATTTTTTCAACAGAAAGCTCTACTAGCACTGTACATTTAGCAGTGAGAAACAATGTGAAGTGTAAAAATAACAGTTTTTATGTCGTATGCTTTTAAAAATTGATTAGTGTTTTTGTCTGTCCTGTGAACTTAATACGAAGAGACCTAATAATTACTTTTTTAACAGGAAGTATTCAAAACTGTTTAAAAATTGAGAGTCTCAGCAAATTCCCTGTAGAACTGCTGTTCAAAGTTCACAGTAGTGATTTTTCTTTGATGCATTACTAACAATTAGAACATGACGGAAAGTATGATTGAACTTGTCATTGCTGACTTAAAGGACTAAACCAACACACAAGCTCCAGTTCATGGCTGTAATTTTAATCAGAGGCACATGAAATATGAAGGCACCTGCCTTCCCTTGAAAGTGTTTCAGCTAATTGCAAATTTTATAATTTATGGTTTTTTTTTTTTTTTTTCTTGAGATACGAGCTAAAATTCACAGCTATTTCTCCCATTCCTTTGAATTTTGTTCAGCCTTCCACTGGGAAGAGACTAATATAATGCTGACAGGAGCTAACATTGTAATAGATTTTCCAAAAGTGGTGGAATCTCAGTTCCCTTCAGCAGATATATTTGAGACTTGGCTTGATGGGGCTTTTGATAACTGAACTAAGGCCCTGCTTTCAGAAGCAGGTGGGACGAGATGATCCCCACAGACCTCTGCCAGCATATTGTGAGTCTGTATTACATTCAGAACAGTGACCTTGTGGTGCAGTGATCAGTTTAACTAGCATAAGTGGCTGCATTGGTTATCAAATGTGCTATACTGAACAAGCTTGCAGAAAATCTAAACACATTTAAAAAAAGAAAGTGCTGCAGATGTTGCTTCTATATTTTAAACAAAGGACCAGCCAGGTAATTATTTCTTTTTTCTTTTCTATTGCTTGGGTATTTAATTTAGATTGCTAGAGCTTATTCCAAGTCATGTATTTGCTACATCAGGTAAACAAGGCCAGTAGGTAAGCAAGTGAATAGCTGAAAGAATATCAGCTTATGCAAACATCCATGTAATAATGTATAAAACTGTAAAAGCTAAGAGTTTTGAGTTTGTTATAGGAGCATCAAAAAAGAACTTGCAAAAACAAAACAGAACAATGCAAACAAACAATAAAAACCAAATGGCTGATTATCTAAAAACAGACCAACAATCTTATGTAAGGAATTCCCCGTCAGCTGAGTAATTACTCATCAAATTATCAAATTACTCATCAATTATCAAAGTAATTACTTTGATAATTTTCATGGTTGTGTTTCAAATCTCTTTCAAATTCCATTAAGTAATTGACAAATAAGCAGCAGCTTGAACCTCAGATGGTCACATCTCAACTTGCTAGTGGGGAAACAATAGTTATGAAGAAGATAAGCGATTTCTGTGTAGTACCAAACTAATAACATATCCAGTTGTTTCATTTTTAGTATTGCACGTATTAATTGTTTTTCTGCAGGGCTGAAGGGGAAATATCTTTTAGGAAACTATTGTCACTCCAGAACTCTTAAGACAGCCACTGAGTGGCATACTGAGTATGAGAAAACTTACTACTGTAAATGTACTATTAAAAACATTTATTGGCAAAATTCAGTATCCAGTTCAATAACTGGAACTAAACAAGTTCTGCTGCTCTTTTTACATAATCTTTTATTAGTTACTGTATTTTGGTTTTAGAATCATCAAGCGCATAGTCCACCATATGTTAAAAGGTAACAGATGGTTTGGTTATCACAAAGCTGTGGCAATGGGTCCAATTTGCACAATACTTAGAAGTGATTCAAGAAGTATAGAGACAGATGAATTAACTTTGCTGAAGAAACAGAGTTGCTCCTATGGTTTTGTTCACTTCAGCCTCATGTCTCAAGAGTAACTATCCTATTAAAATCTGATATTCAGCTTAGGATTCTACAGCAATTTTTTTATATACGTATGTACACATAGCAGAATATATATGTCTTGCTATAAGTAAGCATTTCATGTCTGCTGCACCACTAACGATAAAGCAAAGAAATGCACTGATTTTGAAAACACATACCAAATTCTATTCAGCTAAAAACTGAAAGGATTAACTAATTATCCTACAAGTCAAGACCTAAGTCAATTCAATTAGAAAGATCATTACTAGCACAAAAAAGGCCCTTCAAAATTATTTTTTACACATTTAACTCCATTCGTGGCATGGATGTGTTAAATTTACATAAAAGAGGCAGTTTCAAACTAATGGTAGGGGGTTCAATGAAGTATTAAATACAACAGTCAATCACTGATATTGCCGTTAAACAGTTTTACTTAGTCTGAACAAGAGATGTGCCTTGGTTTGAAAGCAAATGACAAGCCTGACAGCATTCTGCTGCTTCATAATAGGATTTGCATTCCACGTGTGTCTATAAACAAGGATTCATTTTTTTTTCCATAGGCATATCTCACCACATCTTCCTCAAAAGTAGAAGTTATACTAGATCAGTATGTGAGCAACTTAATGAATCCTGATATACGCATCTGAAGATGGTTAATTAAAAATGCCTTTTGAATATCAGTCCTGCAAGAACACGAGCACCATAAGGGTTATAGACAAAGACCGACTTTAACAAGACACGCTTCCTGGGCTTGCTTTATATTCAGTAAGAGGTAAGGAAGAGGAATTTCCAAAGTAGCTTTGAGATTAATTCTGGAGGTCAAGGTGTATTTCCACAGGCATATCGAGCGGAGGTAACTGCTGTTCTAAGATGGTATCTCCTCGCTTTCGGTACATTTCACTGTGCGGATTGCATGCATATATCTGTAACATGAGTATGACAGGATGCTTACACTTTCACTACACTCACAATTTAAAAGAAAACAAAAAATTGCTTTTTCCATTGTGCTGCTTCTGTGCAACAAGCCTAAGGGTATGTACTCAAAAGCTAAAAAGAAGATATATCCAAGAGGTGCAATTATATATGCTAGGAACTATTCAGTTTACATGTACAGTGTGGATGTTTAACTAAAAAATATATTATCAATTTTAAACAAATAAACAAAAAACAAAAGTAAAGATTCCTGACAAAAATCTATTTCAAGAGTATTTTAAATTTCACAGCACGATAATTATTTAAGGCAAAGATGTTTTGTTTACTTTAAAAAATGGACTTGCAATGAAAACAAGTTATTGGGATTACTGCTGCACTAAGTTCTATCAAGCTGTAGTATAGAAATGTACACTGAGGACAATTAAATATAGGACTTTTTTCTGCTGTGTAGTACTATTGTGAAAAAAAGAAAAAAAGGAAAAAAAAAAAAGAAAGTCGT
>VXAV01003737.1:21369-45370 GCA_013399715.1 Alectura lathami | reverse complement strand
TTTCAACCTATCCTTACATTCATCCTGCTACTCTGAAGTCACTTATTACTGTTAGACTTTAAACAAATAGAATCCAAATAATGTGAGTGCAAAGGGTTTTTTGTTTCCTGGAATAATTGTCCTGTTCTGTATCAAAAAGCATGCCTGTTATTCTTTCTTTTGTAAGTATCCCATACAGTAAGAAAAAGTATGAAAGATGTAAATGGAACACACTGACAGTAGATGACATGGATCATTAAAAATATTTACCTTGGATTTGAATACAAAATTCTTGCAACTTATCTAAAAGTTGCAAACACAATTTGCACTGACACATACTCTGTCCACACAGTGTTAACCACCCCTTCATACAAACTTCCCACCCAAATAAATAAGAAAGAATCAATCTAGCAACTATTAACTGCTTACAGGATTATTTTCATAACTTTTCATTAGTGCTGTCCTGCAACTTGAAACATCTTCCAATACAGTAATCTTACTGCATTTTTATTTATAAGTGACTGCATAGAGAGACCTCTAATCCAAAAGGACAAACACATTTAACAATGTTCAACAAGATCTCAAATCCTAAACATTAAGGATGCCACTGTTTTAAACATATGCCTCTATCTCAGGGCATAGCGAAGTCACAATGTAAAGAAACAGACAGCATGGGAAAAGCAAATGCATTATTTTTAAGTTCATTTTATTTTAGATGTAATTGAAATGCTCTATTAGCTAACACAGTTGAATTGTTTGCTGCAATCTAAATAAACACGAAATCAGAATCGCTAGGCAACACGTAAGACACACAGTGCTCTAGCTTTATTTCCCGAAATGAGCATTTAAATTTCCATTTGTGTTCAATAACAAGGAACAGATTATTAGATGAAGTGGAATGCACAAAAGACTCAAGTACACTAGTATCCCCTACCAACCCCTAAAACGCATGTCACAATCACACAAACAGCACAATTTACTTGCTTTCACTAACAGTGACTAAACTAGAAGAAATGGTTTTGTAAAGAATTTAAGGTACTGCACTGCCAGTCTGGACCTATTCAATAATGGATATTAATAACAATTCTCCTGACACACACCAAACAAAGCACAGGTCTGGTGAACGAAAAAGCATGCCTAGTATTCTTTCTTCTGTAAGTATCCGATATAGTAAGAAAAAGTATGAAAGCTGAAAATACCACCAATATCTGTGTAGATCTTCCTCTACACAAGAAATACAAACTGGAGGCAAAACTCAAACATAAAAAGGAAGTACACAAAAGGTGGAAGCAAGGACAGGTAACCTCAGAGGAATACAGAGACGTTGTCTGAGCATCCAGGCAGGAGCTTAGGAAAGCCAAAGCCCAAGTGGAATTGAGTGTGGCAGAGGATATCAAAGACAACAGGAAAGGCTTCTATAAGTACATCAGTGACAAAGGGAAAGCTGAGGAACATGTTGACCCACTGGTAAATGTTGCAGGGGACCTGGTGACACTGGATGTGGAAATGCTCTTTTTACCTCAGTCTTTTCTTGCAAGACTGATCTTCAGGAATCTCAGTTTGCAGAAAACTCAGTTTGCAGAATATTTTGAAGAACCTCTGCCACTGATTGGCAGAGGTACACCTTGACACAAAGGTAGATACATTTCCATACTTTGTCTGAGGCTTGATGCCAACACAGTAACATTATCAACAACTCCTGATGTTCTTGAAAGTCCAAAGAGAAGGATCACGGAACAACAATAGTTCTCACATATCATGAGCCAAGAATACATATATCATATACTACAGTTCCAGATAACATCACATTATTCAGAAAAATAAATCCAGACAAGAGCAAAAATAGGTGACTACCAGAAAAGAATGTTTGAAACAGTAAAATGCAAGCTAAATCTCAAATCAAAGGTAGTTAAGATCATATATAACATATGTTTTTAATCCTGTGTTCAGAGTACATGCGTATTTGTTTTGTCAGTGAGAGGAAAGTCTGATGCACTCAAAACTGAACCATCACTATGTGGACTTTTTTAAGGTTTTCTTCTTGTGTCATAAAGTAACTATGGAGCAGCTCTTCAGAAGTTAGTAAAGGTGGGTGGTTTCTTTTAAAGTCTTATTATGCAGATATTATATGAAAAAATCTTGACACCCTAAAGTAGGACCAAGACAAAATCCTGCTAAAGAAGCAAAAAATCCTTTAGATGATTCCCAAATGCATACCCGTCAGTCACAGATATAGCTAGTATTAAAAGAAGTCTGAGGTATGAGTGATGATAGAATAGTTTCACCAGGTTATTACTGAACACACTTTCTGTATCATTCTTGCAGATGCAAAGAGTTGGAAACTTTCAGCCCCGTCACCTTGGTCATTGCCTAATTGTTTTATCTGCTCAAAAGCATTATGAAATAAATGAAGAATTAAAATAGTTTACATCATGCTGACTGTAGTTTGTCACCTGATCACAATTTCATAGAATCACAGAATCACAGAATGGCTTGGATTGGAAGGGACCTCAGAGATCACCTAGTTCCAACCCCCCTGCCGTGGACAGGGCTGCCAGCCACTAGCTCACTGGATCAAACTGCCCAGGAACCCATCCAGCCTGGCCTTGAACACAGCCAGGGATGGGGCAGCCACAGCTTCTCTGGGCAGCCTGTTCCAGTGCCTCACCAGCATAATTTGCTCTGAAGCAACAGTATTACAATATTAAAAAAAATAAAATCTTTTGATGGCTGTCACCCCTCTTGTAAAATTTCAAATGCATTAGTAGTCTACAAAACACAGTTGAAAATTATGTGAAATTCTGTAGTACCATTTTAATACAGTGCACTCTTAGAATGTAATGAGGTGTTGATCTCTTTTTATTACTTGTTAAGAAAAGCAACAAGGAGACACTTTAGTAGGCAGCTGATGATAATTCCAACAATGAACCTCAGAATATGAAGTCACACATTCTGAAAAACGTTTTGTAATAATACATGATTAAAGAGATTATTTTCACAAAATGTAAAATCAAATAATGTCAAAGCAATCCTATTGCAATGACAACTGATGCATACATGTTTAAATGTAATAATTTAAAAGATACATTTTCCCTTCTGATATTACAGAAGAGAGGAGCTATTCATCTTGAGAGAATTTTCCTGGATAAATTACATCTCTTTTTAACTTAAAAATTGAAAGCTCCTTCTAAAAAATCAACTTACTGATGCAATGAAATGTGAATCCAGGACTTTTACTTCACATGACACTTATTACATATGAAATTTGTTGTATGACAAATATCTTAACTGTGAGTCAGATTTGCAATCAGTTAGGATCCACTTAGACACTGATCCCTTAGAATCCATGCAAAGTTCCCCAGTTTTCAGTGGAGTTCCACAGAGGTGTTGCCATCTAGTGCTGGAATAATTTTAAGATCTGGCAGTAGAACCTACATGCCTGTAAGACTATCTGTCAACCTCAGCCATGCAAGGCTTCCACTTTCCAATACATATAACCTAAGGCACTACCCAGCAACAATAGTAGCTAAAATAGACTAAAATAGATTTGGATCTTGTCATAGAGGCAGATATATTTTGGAGTTACTTTGTCTGGTTGTAGAAAGATGGAATCAGAGTATCTGATGTCCTTACAGATTACAATTAGTATTTTCAGTCTCCTGTGTTAAAAGAAACACTTCATTTATTGAGATGCTACTATCTACTTCATTTAGTGATTCTCCCCAGATATGAACAAAGTTTATTTTGAGTATCCTATTGCACTACTAGGAAAGAGAGAAGATTCTCTCTTGTACTGTAAATTAGAATATACTCAAAAGGATGGCCATAACAGAAACTTTTATAACAATTAAGTCAATCTGTGCAGCTGCGCAGCTTTTCATTGACTCCTACTCCAGACTTTCCAGTGTTACCATCACTTTCTTCTTTCTCAATATTATCCAAGCATAGAGATTAACACGGTTGAAAAACCAATCATTCTGTATTTTTTCTGAACTAGTATAGTTCTGAAATAGTCATATGACAGCAAGAAACTGGAATTCAGATCTGAAAAAGCACATTCAAATGTCTTTCCAAATTATACACTTCATTCACTCAAAGCAAAACACCAAAGAATGAGTCTAAACTATGGCACTGGCAATGTAAAGAAGCATTACAATCCCTGAACATTTGTCAGGATTAGCATGGCAAGAAGTAACACTCTCTCAAGGAAGATTTGGTACTGTAACACTTTAAGGAAACTTTAAAGGAAAACAGAGAAGCCACTGAAAATCAATGTTTCTAACTGTATTTCATAAATCCTTCTTCAAAATGTCCTTGCCCAGACTTGCTGGTTAAATTTGTTTAAACTTCAAGCACAGGAATGCAATCTAAACAGACAATCTGACCCTACCACATACTCACTATGCAACTGAATGAGCTAGTATCAATGAAGTAAGCCGCAAGGTGTACAATGTCAAGATACTTTGATTTGTCAGTTTCCAGAACAGGTGGCAACACAAAATACAGGTGATGGATGGGAAAAACTCCCTGCCCTACTGGTGTGCCCCTTAGTGCTTCCTGGGATGTGCAGGCGTTGCTTTCTTTTCATGCTTGAAAAGGACCTGGGGGTGGTAGTTGACAGCCGCCTGAACATGAGCCAGCAGTGTGCCCAGGTGGCCAAGAAGGCCAAGGGCATCCTGGCTTGCATTAAGAATAGCGTGGCCAGCAGGAACAGGGAGGTGATCGTTCCCCTGTACTCGGCACTGGTGAGGCCGCACCTGGAGTGCTGTGTTCAGTTTCGGGCCCCTCACTACAAGAAGGACATCGAGGCCCTGGAGTGAGCCCAGAGAAGGGCAACAAAGCTGGTGAAGGGCCTGGAGCACAAGTCTGATGGGGAGCGGCTGAGGGAACTGGGGCTGTTCAGTGTGGAGAAGAGGAGGCTCAGGGGAGACCTCATTGCTCTCTACAGCTGCCTGAAAGGAGGCTGCAGTGAGGTGGGTGTTGGCCTCTTCTCCCAGGTAACAGTGATAGAACGAGAGGTAACGGCCTAAAGCTGCACCAAGGGAGATTAGGAAAAACTTCTTCTCAGGTAGAGTGGTCAGGCATTGGAACAGGCTGCCCAGGGAGGTGGTGGAGTCTCCATCCCTGAAGGTATATTCTTTTAATTGCAAAAGCTACAGGAGGCAGTTTGAAGAATGGTTCTTTTGGGAAGGATAATGAGAATATCGGACAAGGGAAGAATTCTGAGTGTGAAAAATTACATCTGTAAAAGTAAACAGGAGGAAGCTGAAGAAGCGTTAAAACACAAACCTAACATCAGCATATGAATGCTAATAGTATATAGGGAAGTTTATTTAGTTAAGAAAACCTCCTCAGCTCAAAAAAGCAAGTAGTCAATTTCAAGACATGAAGACCAGTTCTGGAGACTGATGCAACTACACAGGACTTTACAGGCCCTCTTCATGCAACAAACTTAGGGAAGGGAATGCAGGAAGACACTACTGTATGTCGAGACAGAAAATAGGTATAAGCAGCAACTGAACAAGCATAAGAGAAGCAATCACAACATCAGAGCCCTAAGATTGATCAGAAGAGCAGAAAGGACTATGGGAAGGCTCACAGGCTGCAGCAAACACATTGGCAACATGTGTCAAGGCCATGGCTTTGGGAAGGTACAGGCACCACACAATTACCTGAATGCAGAGTAAAAATATTTTTTTGTAACCCCACTACATGCAGAAAAAGAAACCTATCTCTTTATCTCCTCTTTATCTCTTCTTTTCATAGAAACTGTGACTACATTGGTTTATTTACATAGATCACAGCTCAACATGTTATTTATATGAAAAAAAAAAAAAAAAAAAAAAAAAAAAAGTTCCAAAACNATTTAAATAAAAAAAAAAGAAAAAAAAAAAAAAAAAATGGGAAAGGGCCTAAGGCAAAACAGATTTTGGACACTTATAATGCTTTCTTTAGACCGCAGGTTCATATGGTGATTTTGGTAAGATCAATTAATTACTTGTTTTGTTCTTATGCTTTATGTCCTAACCACTCCACCTGAATGGATTTACAACCTGATTATGCATCTCGGCTTACCATTTCTCATCGCCACCTTTCCTTTTTATCATTTTCTGTTGCTAACTTACTGGTGACAAGGAAGAGAGGGGAAATTCACATTAAAGTTGATAAGCTGAAAGTTCTTACTTTCAAACATGGAATCCTGGTCTGCTGTTTACCAAACCCTACCAGAACATAAATCAAGACAATTCAAGCTGCTTCAGTTATAACTTTTTCCACGGTAATCAAAGGATAGAAGCCAAGATACAGACACAAAATGGAAGAAAACAATATTAGGTGTAGCAGTGCTACCAGAACCACACCATCTAAGGGTTAATCAGAACACCAAGATACTAACGTTAGATACAGTCATTTTGCCTGTCTTATCTGAGAAACTCCAGAACTGGTTGATTCAGTTCTTACTGAAATCATATATGCTTTCTGGATTCTCACACGGATTCCAAGTCAGGCTGTCACAAAAGCACAGCCCATCTACCATACTCCTTCAAAAGACACAGAAGAATGGATTTTGTTGGTCTGAGCTCCCCCTGCTGCTGCTGGTTTGCACAGAGCCTCTCTGCAGGGCTGACTCCTGGCAACATTCAGGTCAGCACAGCTGGTCTGCATCTGGCAGGCCCAGAATGCAGATCAGCTCAGAGCACATGCACTTGGCAGCAGTGTCCTACCACTTCACACTTTAAAATACTGGTTTCTATGAATCTAAGCAAAGTAACTCCTGACAGTTCCTCTGTACAGGTTTTGGATATAGCTGCGAGGGACTGAAATCCAGAAACACTTGCTGACTGTGTACAGGCTTAAGGTCATGTGTATGTATTTATTTATGAATCTACTAGGTGTCAATTTTTTGTGCACAGACTTTTCCCAACAAAAACTTCCTCACAGATAGAAGTGTGTGTGAAGAATCCTTTGCAGCCTTAACTTTGCATTTCAATCGTACCAGCTAATCTCAGTCTAAGAAAGTAGCAATCCAGCACTGTCAGCACAGACTGAAGTCTACAATTCCTCTAGACAGGCACGCCCAGTTCTGCATCTCCTCCTCTCCCTGTCTGAATAAAAATTACAGACTTTCTAAGACTGTTAACTAAGACTTTCTGGGAAAGATATAGGAGACATTCCAAGCAAGGAAAGGTAAAATAATACTGTTTAAGAAGCAATGAGATGTAAGAAGCAATATGCTCCAAATCCTTCAAGTATATAAATCTATGAAATGTCCCAGATGGCCTCAGGAATCTTCTTTTAATCCCTAAACTCCCCACTGTCAGACTCATTCCCAAATGCTTCCCAGTCTGCAGTCAAAAACAGTGTTAGCAAAGTTCTATTTAGCTGTACTTTGAAAAGCTGTTGTTTTATTTCTGTATCTTTAGCTGCTCTCTCAGGAAAATTTTTATTTGAGAACATTGATCTAGACTAGAACCAAAATGTGCTGTGGCAGTGTTACCACTACACAGTAGACTTAGTTTCATCACCACATGATAATAGTAATAATTATTATTATTTTAACTACCACAAATATTTCTACTTCTTTGTACACTTCAGAATTGCATCTTTAATGAAAACCTTATCATAAGTCCACGGAAAAAGCTAGAGGCTACATTTTAATTGTAATTATTTTCCACTCTATTCTTCTTGAATATTTTTCATGATTTTTTTAAACAAACAGTAATTTTTTGAAGACTGTAATAGGATATTTCCCCCACTTTCTCCTAGCAGCAGGTGAGTCTTAAAAGGTATTTAATAAGCTAAAACTGTTTTAATTTTTAGAATTACAAGTTAAAAATATAAGGAGTCCACATGGGTAATTTTAATTACTGCTGATTTGAAATACACTGTGAGGTAGAAATCTTAAGGTGAAAAAAAAAACAGCTTTACACTAGTGGATTGTTTTGGTTTAAGGAATAAAACATGAAATCGCAGGATGGCTAAATGAAAGGTAAATAGCATCCACTAGTATGCAGTATTGTGTGTAGAGAAAATGTAACGCAAAAAAAAAATAGATACTTCTTGTTGAATTAATCAGGAACATTAAGATCAAGGGAGAACACATTTTTTTTTCCTCTTTGGAGGGCTCTCTGTGCCACCTGTTTCCACACAGCAACTCAGAAACTTCTCTGGATCACTTAATTGATTAACAAGGGCAAAATTGTCGACATGTTTCCAAATAAGTCACTAGATTTCATCATCCCATAAAGCTCTCAGTACTGTTTGGCTGGGAAGCAGGGGTGCTGCCCGCCATGGCAACAGGTGCCCATCTGCTCTCCTGAGTCCTGACACATCCCACACAGTTTGGTTGTGTCATAGCTCAGAGACAAGCACGAAGAAAACACTGAATAAGCCACACATACTGACAAACAGTATGGTTTTATTGCACTCATAAAAGTGAACGGTCTTATACTCCTCCAAGTTATGACTTTATTGTAAATATCCGTACTTCAGATGACCACTGGCATATTCCATAAGCTTTGGCCATTTTTCAACTGGCATTATTTTTGGGGAAAAAAAAAAAAAAAAAAGCTTTCTGCACTCTAGGTGTCTAGCATCTGTATAACTAAAAAACTAAAATACAACTGTAAGACAAGATTTTCAGTTTTGGCTAAAACAAAGCTTATACATCCTGTATAATCATTTGCTTGTTTTTAAGAAAAGTTTTGGGGAAATAATACAAAGAAAACAACTTCTGCAGGAGGTATTTCTCCTCTCCCAATGCCATTTGGCACTATGAGATTTAGACAGAGGGCATTTAATGCAGATCCACTGCAGACAAATTAGAATTTATGATGTTCTTTATAGGGCAGATAAAGAGTAAACTGCGCCAACAGAAATAACACAGCCTGGAGAGCTAAGAAAATTTATAGTCGTAAGATTCAAGTCCTGAAGAAACACATGTCTGGATCTTGTAGTACCTACGTACATCTGACTTCCTGTGTCTCCAGAGACAAAAGTTCAATATGCTTAGCTGGGTTTTAATGGGCTGACAAGTAATATAAAATTAAGCACCATAAATGCTAGTACAGACATTCCACAACCATTTGCTTCTTGTCATAGTCAAGCACTTCCATCCTGGAATAAAGCTTTGTGAAGTGCTTGAACTAACATCTGCAATTCTCTTAATTAAATCAGTTCACCAATGAAATAAAAGTTGATTTTTACATATTCCTCACAATAGCAGATTCATTCAAATGCAGTTTTTCAAAGATGAAGTACTGCAGAACAAGGGGATTATAACTCCTTCCTCTGTTCTCCCAATTTAACAGTCAGGTCAGGAAAGTATTTCAGCATGTGCTGAATTAATCGCTTGAATATATCCAAATGAGATTAACGAGATGTGAGAACTGTCAAAAGAAGCACACAATTATTCACATGCTTATTTAACTAATTCTGTAACTGGGAGACACATATGAACACACAAAACAGCAGATTACTAGTTACTTCAGATGAAGCAGCTTAAGTTCTATGAGGCATAGCACTGTTTATTACTGCTGTTAGAATCTCTTTATAGAGAAAGTACATCTCTGTTGCACGTCTTGCATAAAGCTTCCGGCTCATCACCTTTCCAAGAAACAAGTAACAGCAACTGCTCTCTTACTTCCACCCACTCCATTAAATATCAGGTACGTGGTCCTGGTGGACAATAGGTTGACCATGAACCTACAGTGAGCCCTTGCAGCCAAGAGGGCCAGTCGTATCCTGGGGTGCACTAAGAAGAGCACAGACAGCAGGTCAGAGTAAGGTGATTCTGCACCTCTGCTCTGCCCTGGTGAGGCCATATTTGGAGTCCTGTGTCCAGTTCTGGGCTCCTCAGTTCAAGAAAGGCAGGGAACTACCGGAGAGAGTCCAGTGGAGGGCTACAAAGATTATTAGGGGCCTGGAGCATGTTTCTTAAGAGGAAAAACTGAGACCTGGGACTGGTTAGCCTGGAGAAGACTGAGAGTGGATCTTACCAACACTAACAAATATCTAAAGGGTGGATGCCAAGAGGACAGCGCCAGGCTCTTTGCAGTGGTGCCCAGCGGCAGGACAAAGCACAACAAGTACAAACTGTAACACACAAAGTTCCATCTGGACATGAGGAAAGAATTCTTTACTTTGAGGGTGGCAGAGTAGTTGAACAAGAAGCTCAAAGAGTTTGTGGAGTCTCCTCCTCTGGAGATCTTCAAAACCCGCCTGGAGCTTTCCTGTGCAACCTACTATAGGGAACCTGCTTTAGCAGGGGGCTGGACTAGGTGATCTCCAGAGGTCCCTTCCAACCCCTAAGATTCTATGATTCTGTGAATAATATTAGACTCCATTAACAGAGAGCACAAAGAACATATATGGTTCTAGTAAAACCTATGCAAAATACATCTGCCAGTAGGACTTCACCAATATTCTTCATAAGCCTTTTAAGAAGCTAGTTTTGCCAATAATATAAATAAAGTTTTCAAGTCTAATATTGTCAGCATCTTCCTTCAAAAATAACCTGTACTACATACATATTTCCTAAACAACTACATCATATTCACTGAGTTGCAACTTAAAACTGAGTTTTTCTTTAAGAATATGTTTAGTTTCACTTAGTTTCTCACCAGCCACAGTGCTTTGCCAACACTTTCCAAGTATTCCAATAGTACATATTCATTAAAAAAAAAAAAAATCTGGAAAATATATAAATCCAGAAACTCTGCTACAAGTACTTACAACATCAGTTTGATGTTGAGTAGCTCTTCTAAAAATATGTTTGTATAAACTACCATAGCTACTTTTTTTCCAGAACTTTTCTTTACTTGTAAGAAAAACTAAAATCTGAGTAAGCGTAAGGCTAAACGAAGAGATTATGAAAGGTATGGCTTGCATAAAACATGAAACAGAATCATGATTATACCCAGTAAAAAAGTAGAGTTGCACATTTAAGTTGTTACAGCCATGGGACAGTACAAACCACTCAAAAAGGTTCTTTAATAAAACATGAAAGGCTCATGCCACTTTGCCTGGCTCAACTTGTAATCCCTTAAAAACTCTTCAGGTTAATTATATCTAAATACGAACTTTTTTTCTTAGACACTACAGAAGCATTAGACAATATATAAAGAAAAAAAAAAAACACAGACTGCTTAATGGCCTGTTAATATCCTAAGGCTTTAACAATAATTACACAGACGTACTGTGAACCAGAATTTATGAGGCTAATCACTGCCTAAAGCATACATTTTATATGAGACTTTCTTTAAAGGTTATTGCAGGTTACATGATATCCAATATACTCATGCTTTTGGTAACACAAGTAAAGATTTTTAAAAAGATACTATACAAAGAGGAATTCACATGTATTCCTACCCAATTTTGGCAGGAATATGAGTTTTAGGGTTCTCATTATTTTAGGGGACTATGGTACATTTTTAAAAAGCTAGAAAATGGGTAGAAATCAATCTGGATTTACCAATAAACAACAGTGAATAATTTTGTACAGTGTTTCTATGTATAAAATATTTCCATGAATGTTAAGAATATGCATGTAGTAGCTATGGAAAAAACAGAGAATGCCTCTCAAAAAGGAAAAATAAATTAAAATGAAAACTGCCATTATACATCTAAGCAATTCTGCATTCATGCAGTCTTTAAGCTTCATAGCATGGTACCAGTAGTAAATCTGTTGACACTCTTTTCCTCCCAAAAGACACTGTTGGCAATTTCTGAACTAGTTGCTCCTATCTGGGACAATGTACGAAAAGCTCATCTAGGATAGGGAGGGTTAGCCATCATAAATCTGTCCAGCCACCAAACTCTTGATATAGATGGCGAGCAATCTTAAACCATCCATGTCACATAAAGACCCCACAAAATAACCCCTGCTTTTCAAGATTTTCAAACATCAGCAGAGTTTGAATTATGAAATAATTTAATATTCAATGAAATAATTGAGATAAACCACTTTGAAATGTATTAACTAATAAAACGAAATATATTCATATGTATTAACTATGTAATTATGTATCAACTAAGCAAATCAATTTGAGATGTAATAATTCCCTTAACCTAGCATGGATGAGTAAGGACCTGCTTAGGGGGATTGGTACTAGATGATCTTTATAGTTTCTCTCCAACCCAAACCATCCTGTGATTCTCTGATTCTGTAACTGACTTCATGCATCTTTGTTTGCAAGGGGACAGACCTCAGGCAATGGTACAGAACATGGACTGAGTGGGAAGAAGTTCTGCAGAAGAATTTGGTGTCTAGGGCTGTTGGAAGAGAGCAAGATGAAGCCATCAGTGCACTCTGGCAGCAAAGGTGTCAAAAAATATTCTTTGACACCTTTGTATTAGAAATGTATTAGAAGCAGGGAAGTGATTATTCCCCATTACTCAGCTCTCATTATACTGCACGTAACTGCTTCCTGTTCTGGGCTCTCCAATTTAAAATGTAAATAATCTAGAATGAGTTCAGCCAAAAGCCACCATGATGGCATGAGTCTGAAGCACCATTTGAGGAGGGGCAATGAGTGTAGGGCATTTTCAGCTTGGAGGAGGTACAGCTTTGGGGGACCCTAACAGCAGCTCTCCTAACCAATAGGTCATCAGTAGAACAGCGTCAGGCCCGTAACTGCAGTGCATGCTAAGACAATGACAAACGCGAAAGTAAATTGAGACAAAAGAATTTTAAATTGTGTGTCTAATTCTAACTTTTTCCCCATGAGGAGAGACAAGCAGTGGCACAGATTGCCCAGAGATACTGACAGTCAATTGGACAAAGCCATAAACAACCTGGTCTGGTCTCAGAAATGATACTGCTGTGACCTCCTGAGTTCCCATTCAAGCTGAATGATCCTATCCCAATTACATAGTATACTAGTAAGCCAGTAGTTCATGGAAAAAGTAAGAACTGCCAGATACAATCAGAAAATTAGGGGAAAAACAAACAAACAAACAAACAAAAAAAGCCGCAGAACTCACTTTCCTTTGTAATTCATTCTAAGAGATAATTATTGTTTAAAATGTATTTCATTTCAGATCTGAATGTCTATTTCAATACAAGTCCCTCCACTGCTATTTACAGTTCTATAACCTTCAACAACTCTTATCCTAAAACACTTCTATACCTGTTTTGCAAGCCAATCACCCTTAGTATTCTTTCTGAAATTTTAAAAGACTAATTTCCTTTATTTTAAAAAATATTAATTCCAGAACTATTTACCATATTATGATATTACCCTTACTAAAAGGGTATATGCAAAGATGAAATAAGCCTCTTTTAACAAATGCTGTCTTCTTACAATGTTCAGCTTGAGTTCACTTCTCTTAATTCCTAAATCCATTTCAGAATCACTGCTCTCAAAGGTGCAACTCTCCCACCATCGTGTAAGTATATTCTGCATTCCTTATTCCTAAACACACAATTTTGAACACTACTACACTGAAATGCATTTTGTCAGTGTGGGTTCAGTACACTAGAATAGTCTGTATGGTTTGCAACCAACAGTCTTTTTACCACTTCCATTCTGTTTGCATCATCCATAGATTTTACCAGCTGTAACTTTATATACATCTAGAAAACCTACACAGAAGAATGAACAACTGTCGATCTCTGACAAATGTCTTTCAAGACATGCCACTAACCTACAATCAAATTAAGAAAGCAAATACATGCAAAAAACAGGAGAATAATTCTAAAATAAAAGATCATATTAACTGCATCCTGAAGAATATAAAAAATGGATTTATAAAGGAGTTTGGTGAGCCTTCAGATTTATGAATAAATAAGCATTTGATAGTCCCTACTCTGATGCCTGAGAAAGAGAAACATGTGACAATACTACCAAGTGAAAAGGAAAAACAAATTTCCTTAGCAATCAAGTGTCTCCCTTACAAGGGAATACTACTGCCACAAATCTCAACTTCTCTTCAGTATTACAGCACTCCCACTCCTACAGCAGTGACGCATTTTGATCCCTTTCTGCAAGTATTTAATAAATTCTAATTCCTTTTTTGGGAAGCTTAATACAGATGAAAAATGAGTATACTAAATGTCTAACCTATCAAATATTGCCTTTATAAATAAACGATACTAAGCTCTGCTTCATTTAATCTTTCCTCAGTATATGAACAAAGTCCCACAGAGCTACAGATACTACAGATCAGATGTACATTATCAGACCCTTAAATCTTAAGACAAACACTCATATTATTACATGTTGTTATACAGTAGTTTCTGCTTTCTTAGATTAAATTTCCAATTTATAAAATAGGAACATCTCTCCACTTCAGCTTTGTAGATAAAATAATAAATATTTGTGATCTTTTAATTGGTAGTTCTTCAAAAGATAGCTCTCTATCTTATTTTATAAAGGAAAAAATTGAGAGTTTAAATCATATAAACTAAAAAGGACAGTAACTAAGGGAGATCAAACAGCAAGGCATTCATAGGTAAAAGGCAGCAAAAGCAACAGCCAAAAGCCAAAGACAAAAGCCAACAAGCTGTTTATTGCACAGTTGTTTTGATTATATATCCTCCCGAAGTGACCACGTGGTCTACAAAGATAAGGTGCTCAGTTACAATTGAGTGCTTTGAAAGTACGCCCCTTAGCTACTACATTTGATTGATGCCTAACTGACCAACCCCGTTGTTCTTCAGTAAGTCCCTTGACATCTTGAAGTTGTTTTTCCAAGATATGATTTCCTTATCTTGTGCAGGACTGTTCTTGGGAAAGCTGGGCTGTTCACAAGCTTGGGTTGCTCACATGCGCATTGCTCTGTAAGAAATGCTCTGCAACAAGTAACCGTAAAGCCTAAAACAGCACTCTGATACCACATTCACATGACCATAGTTTCCCAAAACTATTCAGCATCTTACTTACAGGTTAATTATCTTTTTAAACAGTTTTTCCTTCTCTCTTATGTCTAAAGTTTATTCTTCTAATGCCAGATGATGTTAAATGATAATAATAATAATGATGATTTAAAAAAATAAAAACAAACCCAAGCCCTCTCTTCTTCAGATACTTGATATTTAGTGTGAAATGAAAACTTCTGCATTAAGATTCAACTACTCTCTTGTAACTTATGAGTGTACATTTTTTAATGAATAACATTAAGAAAAAAGCATGGGCCAATCTTGAACTACTGAATATTATACATAACACTGTTCCAGCTTGTTAATGTCAGTGTCTCTGCCCATTGATTGGTTCCAAGAGTCCAGTATCTGCTCTGCGTAACAAGAGCTCAAGGAAAGCACCGCAAGGGTGCAGGCTCTACTTTCAGATCCTCAGTAACACACTTCTAAGTAATAAGAAATTATTTTACAAGGTCTATCAAAATCCCCCTCAGAAAATTTCCTATATATCCAGACCTTTCAAAGGTGATGAAATAATCAGTCTAGCAGCTTCCATCTTGTCTCTTAGGTTGTAATGCCCCCAAACCCTGGCCTATTTCTTCTGCAAATGCTGGCCCAATCCTTCTCCCTGTAAGCTGTTTTCCCACAGCAGCCTGCTGAAGATTTATCTGCCAGAATGTTTGTCTTTGTAACCAGATGATAAAATAGACAAAAAATCAATGGGGTAAACAACAGATGCAACTTCACTTACAACATAATTTAATTTAAATATAAATATCTAGGCATAATATCTAGCTCCACATAACTCTTGAGTTCGTTGTTTCTTTGGAAAACAAGTAGAAGAACCTAGCCTGCCAAGACCTTCGCCCTCTGCTCTTACCTCCCACACATAACACTTGCAATTCTGATGCATAATTCCTAGCAATACCATCTCCACCAGACACCAGCATTTCACAAAATGTGTTAAAAAACAAACAAACAAGCAAATAAGCCCAGAAATAGAACAAAAAATATGCTCTACAGAGATATGCAGAGAATGGAGATATTGGTCCATCTACATTGATCTGGCCTGTCACGAGGTTTTTTCAGCGAACTCTGAAAATAAAGTGACCAAAAATGCACCACATGGCAAAAATGCTGGATTAAAACACAAGAAACAATGGGATGTTAAAATGACTCCCAATCGGGCTCTAAGTATATATACCAAGGTAACCTACAGAGTAACCCATATGGTACCTAGTAGAATTTGCAGTCAGACAGGTGACATACTGTCAAATGCTTCACAAGAAACAGCAGCTACACTCCCATTTTGTCATGTGATTTCTTTCAAATGATGTCAGTCTACACACGAACAAAAAAAAAATGCAACTGAATAACAGTTCCTCTTCTTCTGGCCCAACTGTAAGCAGCTGCAAATGCTTCTGCCTTTCTACCTTTCTGGATCTTCTTTCTAAATATGGTCCCTTGGTATTATCCCCTGCTTTGTCTTCCACCCATACTGGACAGAACCACAGAACCATAAACTTTGGAAAAGACCTCTAAGATCATCTAGTCCAATCGTCAACCCATCACCACCATACCCACTAAACCATATCCCTAAGTGCCACATCTACACATTTACCAAATACCTCCAGGGACGGAGACTCCACCACCTCCCTGGGCAGCCTGTTCCAATGCCTGACCACTCTACCTGAGAAGTTTTTCCTAACATCCGGCCTGAACCTCCCCTGGTGCAGCTTTAGGCTTTACCTCTCTTCCTATCACTGTTACCTGGGAGAAGAGGCCGACCCCCACCTCACTGCAGCCTCCTTTCAGGCAGCTGTAGAGAGCAATGAGGTCTCCCCTGAGCCTCCTCTTCTCCACACTGAACAGCCCCAGGTCCCTCAGCCACTCCCCATCAGACTTGTGCTCCAGGCCCTTCACCAGCTTTGTTGCCCTCCTTTGGGCTCGCTCCAGGGCCTCGATGTCCTTCTTGTAGTGAGGGGCCCGAAACTGAACACAGCACTCCAGGTGCGGCCTCACCAGTGCTGAGTACAGGGGAACGATCACCTCCCTGTTCCTGCTGGCCACACTATTCCTAATGCAAGCCAGGATGCCCTTGGCCTTCTTGGCCACCTGGGCACACTGCTGGCTCATGTTCAGCTCATGGTTGGGGACTAACACCCCATAAGAGGCTGAGAAAGAAAAGGCTTAATGTCCTAAACAATCGTGAAAGAGTGGAGGGATATCACCACAGCAGGGAGTCAAAGAGTGGCTAGAGGAGGGGGCCTTGTCAAGGTGAAACAGCACTCCTTCAGGACAATTTCCTTATCTTGTGAGACTATGCAGCTACACTGAGCAATCAACTGGCAAATTTAGAAGACAATCTCCTTATCTTGTGAGATTATGCAGCTATGATGAGCATCAACTGACAAACATAATGGGGGAAGGAGAGATCTCATAACCTATGCCTGATGACCACCTGGGACCCCAGACTCATTTCTGGAACATTCTGAAGAAAGACTGTGCAAGCTGTACTGATGACTAAGCTCCTCCCTGGGGAGGGGCCACAATCATATAAAAGGCAAAAGACTGTCAGTTCAGGTGCCGTTCACCACTGGAGGAACAACCCTGACTCTCTTTTTCTCTCTCTCTTTTCAAGTTATATTAGAAAGTAACATAAGGCATATCAACACAGCTTATTGCTAGTGGAACATTTCTCAGATGGTGTAGCTACTCCTTGCTTGAATAAAACTGTTAACCACTCATTTGGTGTCGTTTTACCTTTTTTAGCCCAAGGAGATCTTGAACTCTGCAACCTCCCTACACTACCCAGGGTAGCTCAGGCCCAGGCTGTGACCCATTCCCAGGTCCTTTTCCTCCACACAGCTTTCCAGCCTGTCCTAAGTCCTAAGCCCATAGCATTGCATGGGGTTGTGTGACCAAAATGCAGAACCTGACACTTGATCTTGTTGAACCTCATGCAATTGCCCTCAGCCCATCAATCCAGCCTGTCCTGATCCTTCCTGAGGGTAGAGACTTCCTACCTTCAATCAGATAAACACTTCCTCCAAATATGGTGATATCTGCAAACTTACTGAGGGTGCACTCAATCCCCTCATCCAGATCATCAATAAAGATATTAAACAGGACAGGCCTCAGTTATTATGTTTCAGATGTGTAGAAATTTGTTTTTCACATTTTCATTTCACATTTTCAGTAATTCCCACTGAAGGCAAGAAACGAGGACTTCAAATACACCAGTATTTAACCATGGACTGCTGTATCATTTTATGTTCCTATACTGATGCAAAATAAAACCAGTACTAATTTCAATGCCAACCTTAAACTTATTTGCATATTTTAATATGTAAAAAAAAACAAAGCTTTCATTTTCCTCACTTTTCCCACTCTACATTACATCCTCATTGCAACTGTGGTATAGGGCCACAAAAAGTTTATTATGACAGTTGCTATTAAGAAATCATGTTTAGACATAAGGAAGAAATTCTTCACCATGAGGGTGTTGAGACAATGAGAACAGGTTGCTCTGAGAAGTTGTGGATGTCTTAAGCCTGGAACTGTTCAAGATCAAGTTGGATGGAACTTTGAGCAACCTGATCTAGTAGAAAGTGTCCCTTGCCTGGGGGGATTATTGGAACTAGATGATATTTAAAGGATCCTTTTAAACCAGCTATTATACAGTTCTGTGACTTCCTACTTTTATTGCCTCCAGCTGAAAAAAAAACAGTTCTCCTGAAAGCTGCATCAGAGACAATCAATAGCAATGATGTAGTTCAGTACCGCTTTCACACTCAGCTT
Source organism: Alectura lathami (assembly GCA_013399715.1). NCBI lineage: Eukaryota > Metazoa > Chordata > Aves > Galliformes > Megapodiidae > Alectura > Alectura lathami. The sequence continues at coordinate 26,733 of VXAV01003737.1, read as the reverse complement.
TGTCTCAAGGTCCCATTTTTTAATGACAGCTTTTGCTCTAATGGAACTTGAACCCTTAAGACTATTCCCGAATTTGTTATTATGCCAACATCCTCCATATCCAAAAATGTTAGTATGCACTGGTATGGCCAGAAAGACTGACTTCAATGGCTGATCTCAGCTTGAGGTGGAAGAGCAATGAGAGATGAAAAAAAATAAAAAAATAAAAAAAATCATAGGCACTCTTTAAAGCTGCAGAGCTTTAGGGACAGCAAAATCAGTTTACACTGTACACCTACTGTGGTGGCTTAACACTAGTACGTAGATAAGCATCACTGCAACACTCTCTCACTCCACCTCCTGAGGACAGGGGGAGAAAACACAATGAAAGGAAACTGCAGAAATGGCATTGCTAGAAGTGGAATAGCAGAAAGGGAAACAACAGCATTTGCTCATGCCTGCATTCACATTGGGGTGAAATAACACTTCCTATAAACATACCTGCAAAGTGAAAAACAGGAGGAACATATAAAAATAGGGTCACTTTGTTATAACAGTAAAAGACAGAACAGTAAGACAAAGTGACTGCAAATGAATTAAAATGAATTAAAAATGAGCCAGTCATGAAGCCTGTATTTATACAAGTACTGTTAGATTCACTGTTGTCAGGTTTACTTATCATCTGTCTNTCAACCGGATAGCTAATTTCTTACAAAAAAAAAAAAAAAAAAAAAAAAGCATTCCTTACAATGTTACCCACAGGACTTTCTCAAAGGGGAGAGTATTTCCATCTCTAAGAAGCACCTCCTAGGCATTTGTTGATTTTGCTATTAACACAAATAGAACAGCTACAAGGTACAGATTTTATCCTCTCACCCATCATGTGTTAACTATGTAAAAATAGAAGGGTGAAAACCTCCACCCGGCTCATCCATATTCCTTACAGTAGCCAGGTTTTACTGTACACAAATCTTGGAAAACTTGAGACAATGAAAGAATGTGCAATTAACAGGCAATAGCTTAAGGTTATCTCTGCTTGACAGCCCCAACTGCCTGTACTACAAGGAGTCTGCTGTACTACCAAGAAAGATAAGATTTATACACCCTAGCAAACGTATTATATGCCGATGAACAGCATAAAATTGACATAATGGTTCTTCAGGGGTATAAACGTGTTTTCTTTTGCAGCTTAATTGGCAATGACTAGATTGACCTTTTCTCTATAATTGTAACTGCAGCAGAGCAATTAAACAAATCACCACCTCTACCATTTTTCACACATATTAAATAAAAAGCAAAAGGGTGGGATTCTCAATCACTTCTTTATGCTGATGTTACTACAAAGCAGCATTTTACACTTTCACTCATGAGTGAAAGACGGAATAAAAAAAAAAAATCTTAAATCACACACTACAATAAAAAGTGACAAACATGTTAGAAATAATCTCCATCATCCAATCTACTGAAAATCCCTTATACTACAGCCTAAATAAACATTCCGACCCTTCACTATTACCATAACAAAGTGTTTTTTTCTCGACCATTGGTGCTTTCACTTGCCCTTCATTTGACTGAAACCTAGAGGCCTTATTTTGCAAGCAGTATCAGGGTTTGTACAGACACAGCCTAAACCACCTGTGCACGTCATTGGAAAATTCAGTACTAGAACTGACTCCTCATTTTTCATTACCCCTTCGTCTCCTCTGCAGGTACATACTGTGTGATATCAATTGTGAAATGATGAAACAATAATATATTCTTATCCCATCGGAATGCCATTAATCAAAATACACTTGATTGTTAATGGGAAGCTGCAGACATCATCATAATTTAGGAATTGATTACTTCATAAAATACACATAAAATGTTCCTATGAGCTTGGGAAAATTATATTAATTTTCTAAATATGAGAATAACTTCATAAAACAGATTACATAATAGAATATTACTAGCTTTTTATCTAATATTTCTAGAATAATATTTGATTTTGATGTATGTCTTTGAAAGTTTTGCCACTGCCTGTTTGTTAGTAAAAACATCCCCCACACACCCCCCAACGTTTACATATTGTCTTTATGGAAAATTCTGTAAAAAATTCGCTTGAAAGCTCCTGAACAAATTTCATACAACCTGTGTGTCTATATGTACATACATTCATACATCTATCTATCTATCTATATGTGGTTATGATATTCATGTTCTATGGAATTTCACATTTCAGTGCAAAAAATTATCCTGGAATTTCAGGAAACATTAAAATATTACATTTTAAGATACAATATATAGAGTAAAAATTATAAAGCATCATCTGTACTTACACAATGTGAGTAAAAATAGAGGTTGTAATCACATATAAGTCTTACACTGTGGAGGTATTTTATAAGAGAAATTAACATTGTATGTACTTGTTCAAAGAATTTGTTTAAGAAAATCGAGAGATTTTTGCGCACATCTTTTGTCTTAAGACATTTAAAAATACGTTGTTATTCAAATAGCATTTTTTTAACATCAAGAATACAGCCGAGTTACTATACCAAGTCTGGATTTTAAGATATTGCAATCTGAGGTCTAATGCTCTTCCAAAATACCTAAAAAAATTACCCATTTATACTCACTGCAGCCTTTTTAAGGTGCAATTGAACTCTATATTTTCATTTGCATACTGATGCATCTTTATATAACCATAAAGCTTACAATTATGAAAGTTACTGCATACAAGTGTTTATTGAACATCACTATTTTTGAAGCATTTGCTGAATGACATACCTCTTACACACGCCTATGGACAGTGACTCCAGCACTTCCCTGGGGCAAATTTATAGGCTAAATTCTGTTATCATTACGTGTCAACAATCAAATCTTAATTGAAGTCAACAAAAAGTGAATCAATAATAACTAACATTTTAATGAAGCTGCAAATTAAAGGATAGGAGACTAGGACAAGATTTAGAGAAGAAAAAATGAGCACCTGTTTTTATTTCTATCCTGGCCATTTGCCTTTTGGCAGCAAGTAAAAAAAAAATGCTTCAGAGAATTTTTGACAATGTCTACCCTTCACTCACTTCAATTTCTAATGCAAAATTACCAAACACTTTATATCACAATAAAGCAAAGGAAAATCAATGTGAAAACAGTAAATTCCTTTCATTTCTAAAAGGTATATGTTTTATATGCCCATGTGCTTCAAGTAGAGTTTTATACAATCATTGGATTAAGGCGTTTGGAGACTAATCCAACAAGTACTGTTGTCCTCAGTCCTGCCAGTAGCATACAGGGATCCTGGCAGAAGGAGAACACACCAGCTGAACAACTGGCTGCATGGGTGGTGTCACATCCACCCATCACGGGTTGTATGATCTAGGACCCACCTTTGACAAACCACGAATGTTGATGTGGGATGGGATGCAGCTGACCAGGAGAGGTAAAATTGTACAAGGCAGTAAGCTGGCTGGGCGTTATCACCAGGGGTTTAAACTAGAGCTGCTGAGTGACAGAGAAGACACAGGGAACTCTGTCACTTTAGGAAACAGCAGGTGAAAACCTCAGGATGGTACTGGAGGTTTGTGGGAGACCTCCTCGAGGAAGATAATGCATTCAAAAGCCCAGCTGAAGTGCCTCTATACAAATGCACGCAGCATGGGAAATAAGCAGGAGGAAACTGTGATGCACTTGGAGATCTTGCTCTCACACAAATGTGGTGGGATGATTCACATGACTGGAATACCACCATGGAGGGCTACAAGCTGTTTAGAAGGGACAGGCAAGGTAGGAGGGGTGGGGGAGTTGCCCTCTATGTTGAGAAGTGCATAGACTGTGAGGAGCTGCCCCTGAGTGACAGTCAGGAACTGGGTGAGAGCCTGTGGGTGAAAATTAAGGATGGGACCAATAAAAGGCAGCTGGTGGTGGGGGTCTACTACAGGCCACCTGATCAAGGGGAGCCTGTTGATGAGGCCTTCTTGCTTCAGTTGAAGGAGGCATCACAGGCATGGGCTCTCATCCTCATGGGGGATTTCAACCACCCAGATATCTGCTGGGACAACAACACGGCAAGCTGCAACCAATCCAGGAGGCTGCTGGAGTCCATCGACGATAACTTTCTGGTTGAGGTCTTGGACAGACCGACCAGAGGTGCTGCGTTGCTGGACCTAGTGCTCACTAATGTGGAGGAGATGGTCAAAGAGGTTCAGACTGGAGGCAGCCTGGGCTGCAGTGACCATGCCCTGGTGGAGTTTGTGATCCTGAGGAGCGTGGGCCTGGCAAGGAGTGGGGTCAGGACACTGAACTTCAGGAAAGCAAACTTCAGGCTGTTGAAGGAGTTGTTGGAAGACGTCTCCTGGGAAACTGTCCTTTAGGGACAAGGGATCAGAGCAGAGCTGGCAGCACTTGAAGAACATCTTTCTGAGAGCACAAGAGCTCTCCGTCCTCTGGAATAAGAAATCAGGCAGGGGAGGCAGGAAACCAGTGTGGCTGAGCCAGGACCTGCTGGTCAAGTTGAGGGAAAAGAAGGCAAAGTACAGGCAGTGGAAGCAGGGATGTGTGGCCTGGGAGGATTACAGAGGTGCTGTCAGGATATGTAGGGATGGGATCAGGAAGACAAAGGCACGGATAGAATTAAGCTTGGCGAGGGATGTAGAAAACAAGAAGAAGGGTTTCTTTAGCTACATAGGGCAGAAGAGACAGGTGAAGGAGAGTGTTCGCTCTCTGATGAATGGAAAGGAAGAACTGGCCTCCTCTGATGTGGAGAAGGCTGAGGTACTTGATGAGTTCTCTGCCTTGGTCTTCACTGCCAGTCAGGCTGCCCAGGTCTCTCACATCCCTGAACATCAAAGAGGGGGCTGGGAGAGCAAAATCTTTCCCAGTATAAGAGCAGAGCAAGTCTGAGACAACCTCATGAGACAGAATGTGTACATGTGAATGGGGCCAGATGACATGCATCCCAGGGTCTTGAAGGTGTAGGATGATGTGGTTGCCAAGCCACTCTCCATCATATTTGAAAAGTCATGGCTGCCAGGCGAGGTCCCCACTGACTGGAAAAAGGCAAACATCACTCCCATTTTTAAGAAAGGGAGAAAGGAAGACCCAGGGAACTACTGGCTGGTGAGCCTCAAGTCTGTGCCTCAAAAGATCATGGAGTGGATCCTCCTGGACGAAATGCTAAGGCACATGCGAGATGAGGAGGTGACCCGAGATAGCCAGCACGGCTTCACCAAGGGCAGGTCGTGCCTGACCAATCTGGTGGCCTTCTAGGATGGAGTGACGGCATCGGTGGACCAAGGGAGGGCGACAGATGTCACCTACCTGGACTTGTGCAAGGCCTTTGACACGGTCCCACACCATATCCTTATCTCTAAACTGGAGAGAGATGGATTTGATGGGTGGACTGTT
>VXAV01003737.1:0-20803 GCA_013399715.1 Alectura lathami | reverse complement strand
CCTGGGGCCCCCACTACAGAGGGGATGTGGAGGTGTTGGAGCGGGTCCAGAGGAGGGCCACCAAAATGATCAGAGGGCTGGAGCACCTCTCCTGTGAGGAAAGGTTGAGGGAGTTGGGATTGTTTAGCTTGGAAAAGTGAAGGCTCTGTGGAGACCTCATTGAGGCCATCCAATAATTAAAAGGAACTTACTGGCAGGAGGGGAACCCACTTTTTACACGGGTGGATAATGGTAGGACAAGGGACAATGAACTAAAGCTGAAAGAGGGGAGGTTTAGGTTGGACATCAGGAAGAAATTCTTCACTGAGAGAGTGCTGAGGCGCTGGAGCAGGCTGCCCAGAGAAGCTGTGGCTGCCCCATCCCTGGCTGTGTTCAAGGCCAGGCTGAATGGGTTCCTGGGCAGTTTGATCTAGTGAGCTAGTGGCTGGCAGCCCTGTCCACGGCAGGGGGGTTGGAACTAGGTGATCTCTGAGGTCCCTTCCAACCCAAGCCATTCTATGATTCTATGATCAGTAGGAATGTGATGAATCTGAAAAATATACTGTAGACAAAATAATGTGTGCTATTGACTATTTTCTCAAATGTTTATTTTAAGCTTTCATGTCAGCATTTTAAATATCTAAGTGAATCCACAATAATAAAAACTTTTAAAATTATTAATTCATACTGCAAATAGGATGTTTTGAAGTTTAAAAAGTGCTATGTAAAGGCAAGAGTCTTTATTTCCAAGTAATGTTTGGACAAGTAAAATATCACTAGAAAATCTATTCTTAGTTGTATTTTTCTTTCAATTATTTTATTTTAAATTTTCAACACTGAATTTTTAAAAAACATTATTTTGTCTTGGAAGTTTACAGTTTGCAATAAAATGGGTTCAGCTTTGAACTGAGGGTTGAAGGTAACCTGAAATTTCCGTGTTACTGTTGCTGTTATGTAAAAGCATGAATGTCCTTTACAGTCAGCCCCAAACTACAACACATCGTGGTAACTCTGCTGTTAGTGCCATCAATAAAGAAGCCAGAAAGAGGCAGGAAAAGGGTCCAAAAGGAGAGCACTAAGCACACTATGTTGCACAGAATCTATTTTCCTTCTTGGGTTCCCTCAGGGGAGTCTAATATAATTCTGAATTCCTGCCACAGTCTCCCAGGCGAGAACACAACTAATGGATTAGAGCTTGTGCACATACTTTTTATTTTTCCCCTGCTCAAAAGGTAAAAGGATGGCTCAAACTTTCTAAGCCAATATCTAATTGATATGTCTGAAAGCAGAAATGGAACTATGGTTTGCCATACAGATTAGGGAAACACTTTCTTCGACGATTAAATGATCAGCTGCATTTTTATACTGTCAGCTAGAAGTTTAATTTAAACGTTCCTAGAACACAGAAATCAAATATACATATGTTTATACAAGAGGACTGTAAGTAACTACATGGTCCACTTAAACTACTTTTAGCAAATTGAGTCATATATCTGCAAACACATGTTCTGGTTTCATCTGGAATAGAGTTAATTTTCTTCCTAGTACCTACTGTTTTGGATTTAGGATCAAAATAAGATGTTGTAACATACTAGTATTTTAGATGTTGTGGAGCAGTGCCTGCAGAGAGCCCAGGACTTCTCTGCTTCTTGCATTAACCTGACAGTGAGGAGGACGCAGCCAGGATAGCTGAGCCAAACTGGTCAAAGGGGTTTCTCATGCCATAAGGCATCACATTGAACAGTGCAACTGGGGGAAGTTGGCTGATGGGGGTGCTGCTGCTCAGGGATTGGCTGGGCATCAGCTGATGCCCAGTGAGACACTGCATTGTGCAGCATTTTCTTAGGATATTCTTTTTTGTTGTTATTATTTTCATTTTCTTTCAATTTATTCTATTATCTTATTAAACTGTCCTTATACAACAAGGGAGTTGAAACTAGATGATCCTTAAGGTCCCTTCCAGCCAAGCCATTCTATGATCCCATGATTACCTCAACCTCTCATTTTCATTCTCTTCCCCATCCCACTGTGGAGGGAGGAGGTAAACTGCTGTGTGGTGTTTAACTGTTTGTCAGTTTAAACCATAACATCACAACAACGGTATTCATAATACACTATTAACCTTGTGAATTTTTAACCAAACTGTTTTGTGTTTTCAGTTTTGCTGTAGCTTTTAAAATGCAAAAATAACAAAGCATCCAGCCAGTTCCAAGACAGAGGTATTCTCTCAATGTAGCCTATACACATCAAAATTCAAAGTATCACTAAAAAACAGAACCACTGTACTCATATGTGTAGAAAAAGAAACCACTGAAAACCATCTACTGAAATAAATACACAGACAATAAACAATAGAGCTATAAAATTCTGAAGGTAAGACCTTCTGCCTTAAGTACTTTATTCACAGTAGGAAAGTATTTTCAATATCTGAAGACTGCATGCGTATTTGAATACCATCTGAAAGGCCTTGCTCAGTAATATTTTATTCACTCTTCAGTTTTACAAGCTTATTGTCATGCTTTGTTGATAGGTAGCTGCCAAGATCGGCATTCTACAACAGAATGATATCTAGACTTTACAAGTAAAATTTACTTGAAGAGATTTTGGTAAGGAAATAAGTACTTCAAGAGTGCATTTTACCCTGAATTATACAAGCAGGTATCTCCTTAGTCACAGTAACCAAAATGAATTTGTTGAATCCTAGATCAAACAACATATGATTTGCAAGTATGCTGAAAGTAACTCTGAATGAATGCACTTTATATCATTTTAACCACAGTATAATCAGCTGAGAACTATAAAATGTCTTTTATCTCCTTTTACTGCTCTGTCAAAATCAATCTCAATATTCTTCCAATTCCAGTACGTTCCTTTTTTTTTTTCTTTTTTTTTTTTAAACTCAAACTTTATTTTTCTGGATTGAAATAAACTGTGCTACATTCAAGGAGTTTAGCATCATTGGCTGCACTGCAGAACTCTTAATACAGTTTGGCTAACAGAAATTTGTAGCAGAAAAGAATCAGAGAACGGAACAAATAATAGACACTGTACATGTCTATGAGTCTGAGATTCAGTTTTATAAACAGAATTTTCATATGTTTAGTAAAACAGCTTTTATGTTCTGTTCTACCCTGCACCACAGGGTCCACAAACAGCAAAAGACTGCATTTTTTTGACTGCCTTTTTTTTTTTTTTTTTTTTACAGCCACACTTTTTAGGTGCTGCATCCAGCCTCAAGTTCTGGCACTCAGGATTGATTTCGCACACCTAGCTTGAGGTGGAATAGCTCATGGACTATAGTAGTGCCACCAAAAAAAACCAGCTACTCTCTGATATTTACTCCTAAAGCAAACATTGTAGTGCCTCAGATTTAGAGACTTAACTAGATATAACTCTTACCAAGACTTACCTAAATATAAGCAGGATATTTAGCCTTAATTTCTACTTTCGAGAAACACACCTACTCATAACTGATTTTTGCCTTATGTTACACAGACACAAAACTTAGATAGTGCATCCAATAGAATGGGATCAAAACTGAAAAGATTCTGGTAGAAAACTGACTTCATTTTGTTAAAAAAAAAAAAAAGTGCATAAGAAATACATTTTTCTCATATTCTAAATCGTAGCTATTTTTAAATTTCTGAAGTTGGAAGCACTCATTCCTTCAACACTTTTAGCAAGTTTACACAAATGCAAAATATATATTATTACCCACTCAGAAAACATAGCATGCAGTGTTCAAATTTTCTTTGTCATCTGCACACCATATTAAATACATACATTTGTGTAAGCATACAATTAAAAAAAAAAAAGACATAAAACAAAAACAAAAGTATGAACTTAAAAATATATACTCTGGAATAAAAATAACACAAGATAAAATGGAAAAAAATAACAAAATGTATCAGAAATTGTTCAAAAAGCATTAATTTCACTAACTTCAGATAACAAGTGTAAGGTTTCTTAGCAAAAAAATTTTTTGTGTTATGTCAGGTATATTACTTATGGCTTCTTGTTCTCACAACTTCTATAGTATGTTAATTTAAAAGTACATTAGTTCATTTTATAGCAATGGATTTAAAGTTTTTTGTAATTAATAACCCATCATTTGTATTTGTGAAGAATGTTGCCCACAGAAGAAAAATTCACTTATTTTATTTTTGCTACATAGACTATTGCAAACCACTGACACAACTTGAACAGCTTCCCAGGCAAGTTAATAGCTTACTGTAGCTTTCACTGCTCTGACTGGAAAACTTAAAAAAGTAGCTAGGGAAACACTATGGCAGTGTGGTTCCTCCAGAATATATTTCTCTCTTTACTAGGAACACTTCTCCTCTACTCTAGAGATCCATATGCTTCATCACGAAGCTAGAAAAATAGCCTTTACTAATAACAGCCTAGCAGGTCTTGGTAGACCCAAGCAGCTGCAACAATGTCTCATGAGATGAAATTATCGCCTTCCACAGTGGAAATAGAAGAATATTTTAAATAACCTAAAAGACTGAGTAAAGCAAAGGCAGCTGTGTAAAACTAAACACTTAAATGTAGAAGGAATTTTCATCAGAAATACTGAGTGACTGTGTCAATGCCAACAACCACCTTTAAAATTGTTTAAACTTGAGAAAATGATGAAAATCTGAAAAACAAACTACTGAGTACTTGTGAATTATTTTTATTTAAAGATCCTTTCAGAAATAGGGAAAAATTATAAATAAACTGCTTTTCCAACAATTTTTTATTAAACTGCATTAATTTGTATTAAATTGCATAAATATTAGGCATCTTCTTTTGGTTAAAAAATAAAACAAACTATTAAGATTAGATGTTGATGATGGTACTGAGCAGCTCTGTCTTTGGAAGTAATGATCGCGATCACCCTGCTGTAGTTAGACTCTAGAACACAGTCTGGATTGACTGGGACCTGGTAAATCTGTTCCAGTGCAAAACTTCTGGCATTACTCTTTACTCTCCCACCGCCATGGGCTCACACCAATCCGTTAAATGCTGTGGACTAGGTTAAGTTAGACTCCTGTTAGATGAAATGCAAAGGGGATGAGCAAGAAAAGACAAGAAATATGACAAAGCAGGACATGGTACAAGGGAAGTAGGGAAAGGATTAAGTGAAGAAATCAAATTTTCTGATCCTTCACTGTACTAAATATCAACAATGACATCTTACACTCGGCAAGCACCTTTGTGCTCCAGGCTGATACTCCAGTTCCTTAGTCATCACTGTGGACCTTCACTGGACTCTCACCAGGCTGTACACATCTCTCCTGTACCGGCGAGCTCAGAACTGTACGCAGTAATCCTGGTGTAGCCTAATGACAGAAAATGCTTTACAGATTATAAAAATGCCTGCCAGTGAAAAACGCAGGCTGTTTTTAACGAGCAGTATGTTTCCTGTCTTTTCTGTGCGTATTAAAACTGTGAGATCTGGCAATGCTCTGCCCCTCCCTTGTAGAAGGCTAGATGTACCAGCTGCTGGAGTCCCATCTCCCTTTGGAACACAGAGGTAGGGAAAAAAGCAGATTCTCCCCCACTCCGCATGACAAAAACATACATGCATAGACTGAATGAAGCCTGAGACTTCTGTAGGCATCAGCCTGATCACCACTTTCAAGTTCTGTTACCTCTTATTTTCCTCATTACATTAATACTTCTGACACTAGAAATACCTATTCTTTCATTCTGACAGCTCAAGTTCAATGTTATCATCATCATCATCTTCCTCTTGAAGCTTGCTACAGCTTTTCAAAGGCATGCTAATTTCTCGATCTCCATTTACTGCAAATCTTTCACAATTCATCATTTATTAATTACTCGTGAATTCTAGACAAACATAAACACCACCTATAAATACATTTAAAATCACAGGAAAAAACAGCACAAGTCAGCCTTGTTTGCTTATAACAAAAGAAAAGGGGGTGATCATTGAGATAAACTCATCAGGACTGAGGGCAGTTAGCATACGGCATCTGACTCATTTCATGTTTATATTTGGCATGTTCCCACCAATAACAGGGATCTAATGTTCATCTACCAAAAAAAAAAATTGCAAAAATATTTTGATTTTGAATTTATAAGTCACGCAATAATAGCATAGATAAAACTTAGAAGATGGTTATGCACCTTTCAAATGGTATTTATAATGGATATATTGACAGGCTCTAGACAATATAGTCACTGAAGAAAATCACTAGGACAGCCATCTCTTNNNNTTTTTTTTTTTTTTTTTTTTTTTTTTTCCCTAAAGTACTGTATCTGTTCTGACCGCTTGGTGAATTATAGGTTGTATCCTCAGAATGCAATAGTAATTGTAATAAGGACCACATCTTCTCTTCTAAGCATCACTAAGTTGGATTTTTTTGTTTTTCCCATACTACTTCAAATTATACCTTTGCAAATGTTTTGTCTGCAGAGAATGAAATATATATATAAAGCCTTTCAGTTTTTATGATGCACTAAGGACTCAGATTTATAACATGCTGCCATTTCCATGCCTTCATGGAATATTGCACTTTCTTAATTTCTGTAAGGAATGTCATATAGAAAATAGTTAAGCCACATTTGTGTCAAGTCTGCCATTTCTAATTATTAGCTATCAAGTCTAAGCAGTTTCTCCTTTGGCTTAACACGTATAAACCTATCTTCCAAAAAAAATTTTTATGCCATAATTCATAAAATTGTTTAGGCTGATGTTAAGTCCCATGCACTAAATTAATAACTAATTACAGGAGATATTTATCATCTCAAGATTCTTGCAGAGAATTGTCAGACTTAATCACCCTCCTCATATTTTCAGTATTTACAGAGCTTCACTTATCATATGCTTCAGCAGTGTGACAACACTGGACTATTTTCCCCACTTCTCATGTATATAAAGAATAATAAAATAGTGGCAAATCTTGACAATACATTGAAAATGTTATTGTTTCTGATAACATTCATTTCCACCACACAATGATTCCTGAAAAGCTATTTATCCTAAAATAAGTCAATGCAGAAGTAGAACTGGCAGGCAAAAAACCTAACACATACACAGCTAAGCTTAATTAAAGAAAACACAGACACTATGAGAATGACTCGTTTCATATTTGTGAAAAGTCTTTTCTTTGATAGCAATGCCAATGGAACTGTACTCAGAAGTAGCTTTAAAGTGGGTTCAGGGCTTTTAACTAGAAGCTGAGAGGAGTACTAACTCTCATAAGCACTCTGATTTTGTGGACACTTGCTGAGGTGTGTGTTGAACCATGCCTCAGGCTTTTTTCAAGCCACTTTACAGACAGGATTGAAAAGTAACACAACGCTTACAGCAAGGTTATACAGAACAGCACAAATGCGTGGCCATTCCTCACTCTATCAGGAATTTCATCTTGCCTTACTGAGCATAACAAGATGCCATTCTCAGAAAGTACTACATAATGAGGGCAAAAACTAAATTATGCAAGATATTATTTTACTGAAACAAGGTAAGAGTGACAGCATTTATGTTTACCAACAGAAACACTGCAGCACCAATATTACCTTAATGTCGTGGTGAAACACTGCAGAATATCTGCCTGGATAATCATAGTAAAAAGAATCATGCAACTTCAAACACCTGACCCCCGGCAATCTGTTACTAGTTGTGCAATGGAAACCACGGCACTGCGTACAGGTACCTCAGCGCTGGCGGGGGGCTGCCGGGCTCCTCTCTGAGGTGAGGCTGGGGCTGCCCCATGCCAGATACAGTCAGCTCCAGTCAGTTCCAACAGCCCCACCACAGGGCATGGCTGAGCACCTCTAATGAAAACATATTCGATAAAGGACAAAACCAACCCAAAATAACACCAGATGAAGAGACGAGGTGGGAAAGCAGAGATACAAAGAGAAGTATGACCACCAGGGCCAGGGAAAGCGGAAGTGGTGGTGCTCCACTGCACTAGAGCAGGCATCACACCCCAGCCCACAGAGAAGCGAGACCCATCAGAGCAGATGGTGCTTGTGAAAGAAATGTGACCCACATCTCCATGGGAAAGAGTAGAGGACCACACTGAAAAAGAGGAAAAGTACTGATTGTAACATCCCTTTTCCCCATCCTCTGGCACTGCTCTGGGTGGCAGAGGAGTAAGGAGCAAAAGAGTGAAACTGAGCCCAAGAAAAAGGCAGAAAAGATGTTGCTCTAGTTTTTGCTATTTTGCTTCTCACTACTTGAATCTTGAATCTATTTTAATTAGCAATAAATTAAATTCATTTTCCCTAAATCAAGGCTGCTTTGCCCTCAATAGTAATTCCTAGGTGATCTTCCTGCCTTTATCTCAGCCCACAAGCTTTCTCATTTCAATTTTTTCCTGCATTTCCCCTCCAGTCCTGCTGAGGAGGGACAGTGAGCAAACAGCTGGGTGGGTACCTGGCTGTTAGACAAGGCTATCCACCATGTGAATGAAACTGTAATTATTTACAGCAGAACAAAACAGTAGAGATAGCTGATCCGACACAGTATTGTTTTCAGTCTTTCATACATTTAGGTTAAAGAAACTACCATAAACATTTTAGCAGAGTTAAATCAAGTGTTACGTCAGTATTGAAAAACTCTTAAAAGTAAACGATTTTGGACATAATTCAAGTGAAAGCCATTGTAAAACACCATAACTAAGGTGGTAACAGAAGACAGGGACTGTAAGCCAAGTACATTCTTTGATATCATCTGCCAAATATACCTGAAACAAGCAGCAGAAAAAGCAGTATCACAACAGAAAGACAACTTTTTTTAAAGGTATGTGCATGTACACCTGGAGAATATTTTAGTTGTTCCTGTTCAGCAGTGTTGTGACCTGATATAGTAATAAACTCCTTTTACTTAACCATCCTACTAATGAAAAATATTGATCTTAACATTGGAGCATCTCTATATCTCTACATCATTTAAAGATGAAAACTACACTAAGTGTTTGCATGTGTGTTGTTTTTTTTTTTTTTTTTTTTTTTTTTTTAAGCTGTTTCAACACAATTTGGTTTAACTGGAATGCAATGCATTTTCACCAGATATATAAGTAAGGAAAATGAGGGAAAATGGGTAATCAATATTTCTTCCACTATTTATACCAATTAGAATGTTTTAAAGGGATCATACCAAACATACTATGGGTAAAAAAGGGTAATGTATCCCAGTATCTTTACTGACTCAATTCACAAAAAATACTTTTCCTCCACATGCTGTTTTCTTTTATAGTGTAACAGTATTTTCTCCTTCACCTATTCAGATGAAATGCTTGGTCACTGTAAAAGCAATAATGTATTCCACAGATCTCTCTCTGACTTATTTGACTACTGTTTTTGCAACAATGTACCAAAGCATCAGCATCAACACAAAGCCAAAAGACATTTCCTCAAGCCTTACTGTCTTGCCAAGTCAAGATTAAAACAAAAGTCCAGTTGTCTCCACAGTGTACCTAAAAAACAGTTAAAGCTTTGAAGTTGCATTTCTAGGACCTTGTTTCTAATTCCCTCTACAAGGGCCGAACCAGTAGAAATTAGATATTTTCAAACTTCATTACAGCTTTATGATGGTACAGGTGGGCCAACAGCGCAATAATGGGAAGGAGATATTAAGATGTAACACATTGCATGGGCACTGCATTGCAGTATGCTATTCAGGCACAGAAAATGCCAGAAGACTACCTCCCAGAACTTGAGAAAAGATCTAATTTTTAATCGTAAAATAAGAATTAAAAGAAAACATTTAATTCAAATTTTAACCTACTGATTTTAAAATACTAAGTTATCTTTAATAAATCACATACTTTCCAAACCAAAAAAAAAAGTGTTCTCCAGATGAACAGATTGTATATAGCAATTGAAGGGAAGTAGTCTCAGAAAAGTAATTTTATAAATGTGAAGATCTTTGCTCATACAGACTGCAACACTCAAGGGGTCTTTAGTATTATTAATAAATTATTTATTATTATTACCTTTATTACACACACAGTATAACAAATGGAATATCACAGCAAATAAATGGAGTATTCATGGAGTACATTTTTCAACAGATCTTAAACTTTAGTTGTAGCAGTTGTAGAAACTTCCACATAAGCAATTTCCACGTTTATGATCAAGGAGTAATTATAGATTCTTGAAAGATCATTCTTGCCTTTCTGATTTCAAATCCCAAAGTGGAACTGGTAACCCTACTGCTAGCTTTTACACATCAGCCTTAAAAATGTTCAGGGTCCAGTTGATATCCTTGGATATCAACAGCAAGGTTTCCACTGATAATCCTTGTTTACGATTAGGCCATCATTGTACGTCTAACTTCAGATTAATGTAATATCCTGCTGTATTGGGTTTAAATGACAAGGTTTCGGTAGCGGGGAGGAGGGCAAGGTGGAATACTGCTGCAGAGGTGTTCTCTGTGAGGAAAGGCCAGGGCTTCGCCCTTGTCAGACACACAGCTCCAACGGACCCACTGCGGGGTACAGCTGGGGGTGTCTTGGGGAAAAGTTTTTTAAGAAAGGACGAAAATACTGTGCAGCAATTATGAACAGAACAGAACGGAAAATAACGGAATGGAACAGAATAGAATAGTTCACCTGGAATAGACTTTCAAAGATCATCTAGTCTACCTGTAGCTGTGAGCTGTGAAAGAGAGGAGTGAGAAAAAAAAAATTTTGGGAAACAACACTGCAGACACAAAGGTGGCGGAGCAGCAGCTCCCCGCGGCCCAGCAGCGGCCCACGGNGTGCAGCCACGGCGGAGCCCCCGGTGCGGCAGGGGGAGGCGGCCCGCGGGAGGCCGCAGCCCACGGAGAGCCCCCGCAGGAGCAGGCCCCGGGCCGGAGCTGGAGCCCGCGGTAGGGCAGCCCCTGAAGGGTGGGCCCCGTGGTAATGGAGCCGTGCTGGAGCAGGGCTGGAGCAGGACGGGGAGAGCTGCAGCCTGTGGGAAGCCCATGAGGGACCAGCTGGGGAAGGCCGGCACCCGTGGGAGGGACCCCAGGGGGAGGAGGAAGGGGCAGCAGAGGTGAAGCGTTATGAACTGACTGCAACCTGCATTCACCATCCCTCTGCAGTGCTTACCAGAGAGGACATACAAGAGCAGGGAATTAAGGATTTAAGTTGAAGCTGGGCAGATGGGGAGTGTGGGGGAAGGTGTTTTTGGTTTTGTCTTCTTCTTTCCCCCTCGCCATTCTACTCTATTTTTAATTGGCAATAAATTAAATCAAAGTTCCCCACGTTTTGCCCACAACTGTAACTGGTGACTGATCTCCATGTCTTTATCTGGACTCAGGAGCATTTCATCTTATTTGTTCCCCCCATCCTGTTGTGGAGGGAGAGTGAGAGAGCAGCTGGCTAGGCATCTGGCAGCAAGACAAATTTGACCCAGCACAACAGACTGATTACAAAGAATTTTTTCATATTTTTTTCCATAGTCAATTAAAATAAAAAATAAAAAAAAAAGTAGGAAATTCCGTTAAGTATGCCAATTATCTTCCTTTGACCAATTTCAATACTGTATTTTGAAATTTAAACATCTGACAAACACCCTTAAGTCATTTTACAAAACACTTATGCAAAGTTAAACAAATTCTTTTACAAATGTAATTAAGAATTATTACATTCAAAAGAATAAATTGTCTTAAAAATGAAATTCACTGGTGGCATATTCTATAACTTTTAATGGAGTCTAAGTTTTTAATGTACATGACTATAAACACCTGATAAATATGCAGAGGACCCAAAGGAGACCGACCAACTTGCAGATAATACTTAGAAGATGAAATGAAATTAGAATTAAGAAATGCTACTATTCACGTACAGTGATTTATGACAGATATCGTATAATACAAAAGTATAGTCACTTTTCTGGGAGGCCCTTCAATACACCAAATCCAAGTTACACAAAATGACAGGAATAAGTATCAGTGCTCCTGATTTCCACTTCAGCCAGTTCAAGGTGTTGAACACTAACATGCAGCATTAGCATTTTTTGCCACCATACATTAAAATACACATTTTCGCTTGTGCATTTGTAGTTTTAATGCATTTTTTAATCAAAATAATTTCCACATCAAACATGAAAAGACCTACACTTTAAAAAAAAGAAAAAAAAAGGCAAAAAAAAAAACAACACTGTAAGACCTGAGCTACTTTTTCAATGCTTACCTCTGCTAATGAAATGCTGCAGCATCCACATCCACATCCACCAGCATCTTTGGGACCAAACCTAGCAAATGATCACCTGCTCAGAGCATCTTCAGCATTGCATCCACTACCCACCACACATCCAGATCAGACCAGATGCTCCCAAGGCTTTTTATGCCTTCATCAATTTACATGAACTCATGCAGGCAGTCAACACAACAATTTTTAAACACTTCTCTAGCACATGGACGACCATGTTAATAATTTACTCTGGTAAGTAACAGTGTAAAAATCCCCATATGGTCTCTGCGAACAAATATGATGCTCAGTTCTGAGATGATGATTCTGTTTTAGCGACCCAGCTAAAGAGAGCAGATGGAGACTCTTCAAAGAAGAAAGCGCTCATTTTCCCTGACTATGCAGCTGCACATTTTCATTGTCAGGCCTGTGTTCCAGCTTCCAACGATTTGCTGTGTTTCTTTCAAATTTTTTCTATAAACTGACTTTCTGACTACTAAATTCATCAAAAGTCTGTATTTCTGAGTTCTTCCACTTTGGACTCCAAGCAGAAACCTCACCAACAAGTCTGAACCAGTAAAGTGAGACTGTACCATGACACTATTTTACTCTGGTTTATCTACAATGATATCTCATGGAAACACCACAAGCATTTTTCATCATAGTGTTGTATGAAAACACAAATCAAGGTTTCCCATCTGTATTTAAAGGTCAGGGAGATGCTAAGAGAAAAATCACACACCTCTGAAAAACTTTGCAGTATGTTATGCCACATTTTGCTGAATCTCCTTTGGGCTTTACTTCTAGATGTCATCACTTGAATTGATACTGTTTTATCAATTCAAATTGGAAAGAATAAATGCACTATCCATTAACACAATTTCAAAGTGATAATATATGTAAAATCTAGCCCCAGAGGAATCATCATGTACTGAGATCTCACTTTTACTACTTTGCAATACAAGGACATAAGGACAAATCTTTTGCATACTAAAATAATTCACAGGTTTGGGTTTGAAAGAAGTCATAAGAATATTACTGTAATGTATAATTAGCATATAAAATATACAGTATATGCCTTAGTTTATATATTTAGTATATAAAACTTTTGAAGCAGCTATACACCTACGGGAGAAATTACTCTGTTAGATTACTCTAATAGGACTTTATAACATCTTCTTTAACTCTCAACTTTTAAGACATTGCTTTACAGGTCATTACAGAAGACCTATTTTCTTCCAATTTTAAAATGACAGTCAAGACTCTTTCAACTGAACATATTTTTTGCTTTGAGTAAAAATAAGCTATTTTTTTTACTGCCCTATAAATGCCTTGCAGACATACACTTTTAAAAACAAAAATAGCTTAAATAAAAATATTTCTTGCTAATTATTGAATGTACAAAGGAATCACAGCACCAAATTTTTCTGCCTGCCATGCAGGGGTCCTGCACTCTTGAAAGTTTTGATTCCTTTCAGTAACTTAACAAGAATTGCAATGGTCACAGAGTTTGATAGAACAGTTTTGTGAGTAAGAAAGTGCTATAAATATTCTGGGGCCACAGCCTTGCTTGTGGAAAGAATTTTAATGGATTTCTGGAAACAATAAAAAAAAAATCTAAAAAAAAGTTTTAAAAGAAGCAATTTGCTTCTAATTTAAAATCTACCAATATACTACTACATCAGAACTTTCTGGTTTTCTTTCAGTCAGGATTCTGCACAAATGAATGGAGAAAAACATTCTTCCATGACTTTAAAGAAAACAAAAAAGCAAAGCCCTAAATATATGTACTTTAAACACTGAAAAAGCCAACAAGCCTCTCTGATACTAGAGAGAGCCAAAGTATCTTACTAAGTTTGTACAAAATTTTCAATGGAAGATCTATTTACCTGGATCTCACCAGTAAGCAGGCTTGATAATGTGTTAGGGATAAAAAGGAAAAACTAACTCCATTCTCCTTTTTAATATCATGAGTCAGGTAAATCTTAGACTGGAACTATCTCATATGCGCTGGACACAATGATGATCAAAAATGTTTACTCAAAGGCACCAAGATGCAGAATCACCTCTGACTAGGAGCTATGGCCTATCATCAAGTGGAAAAAAAAAAAATAAATAAAGTTACTCTTGCCTTAAATCATTAACAGACTAAATAAGTTTAAACTAACTTAGATTTTCATCTGGTAAACACCTGAACACCTGTCCTTTGAGTTTCCGACTGATCACTCATCTCCTCAAAGTAAATACGCTCATAATACTCTGCTCACTGGCTGTCCACTTTCATTAAAGGCTAGCGGCTGTATCACATTCCTTTTATATAGTTTTTAGCATCTCGTAATTCAGCGCTTGAGGGGAGTGGGGGAGATGACTCCATACAGTCAGAGCTTGGAGCGTCAACTTGCTGTAAACTGGGAAAATGGGAAAATTGTTTGAATTCCCAAACAATTACCTCTGTATAAGATTTTAATAAACGTGTTCATTGTTTTCTAAATTCTCTGTTTGCTTTTAGCTGGAAGCTAATTTGAATAGCTAAATTTGCAGACACGTTTTACTTACCAATTACATTTTGAAAAAGTACTGGCAGATATGGTAGGAAGCCAGCAAAATAGGAACAACTTCAGGGACAAAAGTCAATGATCTAAAAATTTACAACCTCAGATTATCTGTCGCTATTGGAAACAGTTTCCTTTTCTTGTTAAATTTAACAATTCTAATCATACTTGACATGAAGTTTTAGAGTTACACGCATATAGGTAAAAGGTACATTTCTTACTCTAGTTCAACAGTAATTGCAAGAAAAACAGCAGTTTGGATGATACTTAGCAGACTGTTCTGCTCAAAGTGTTCTTGCAGGAAGGTATACTATTTCAGAGAAATTATAACCTTAAAAAACCCCATTTTAAATGTACGTTTTTTGCCTTAGTATTTTTTTTCTGAATTATTCTGAAATTTTCCAATACAGTAGTATTTCTCTGCAAATGAGGCCCTAGATAGAAAGCACTAAGGCAGTTAAGTACTTTCAATATCAGTGAAGTAAGGGTCTCCTTATCCCCCGCCAAAAAAAAAAAACAGTCTTACAAGCTAAGAGGAGCTATACTAAAAATTCAATGGTACTTAATATTCAACAGCTTTCTATATTAGTAATTTTAGAACATTATCCTTTGATCCAATTTTAAGCTCATTTACACTTTAGTACACTCTTCAAGACTTGATACAGAGTTTGTTAGAAAAGGTTCATAACCATAGGGAAGAAAAAGTCATTCAAAGCATTCTTTCCTGTTTTCCTTAATGCAGTGTATACTGGTCAAAAGGAAAAGCCTTTGTTAGTATCTCAATCATCTTTTCAATCTCATTCAGCTTTGTTTGCCAAAAGATGAAGGATTTTATGCTTTCTAAACAAAAAACATGAATTCCACCTCATAACCCTACATCCACTACATAACCCAAGCAATTGATTTATACTTACATAGACAAAAATATGCTTCATTGTTTATACATGTGGTTAAATGCTGCCCACCTATTGAGGGATTCATAGCAATTGTACATTTCAACCACATGTTAGAGAGCACATTTTCATGTAATCTACAGCAAACAACTAATTTCTGCTGCCATCCAATTACAAGTGAACTCTCCACTACAGAAATACACAAGCAATATAAAATACGTTTAGATGACTTACCCACACCAAACAAGAAAATTCAAAAAACAGCTGTTTGATTTTATTGATCTCCTGCAACCTCTAAGCCATGAGGATGCATTCTCCTCATGGCAACTAATACAACTGGTTGATTTTGTTTTATACTGGTATTAGATGCTGTAATGAAGTTACCTGTCATCAATGATCCAGTTCAGACACAGATTGAGGGAATTCAGGTTTTTGCATCTCTTTACTATTTCCATCACAGTTTCGTTATCCAGTTCTGTGATATGACGTAGATCCAAGCTGGAAAGATTCCTTAGCTATTGAGAGAAATGATAGAAGGAAATAATCTAAAACTTATTCATATAAATGTTATAAAAAACTTCTAAAGGTTTTTGAATCATGTATTTGTGCAAGCTACTCAAGAAACATGAAATTAATATATTTTCCACAAAAAAGAATCGTATCAGAGATATTCATCCAATATAACTTAAGCATCTGAAATCTATACTCAGTCTTGAAACTCAGACAGGCTCTCAGCCACACCGTGACATCAAGAATCTACTGTGCATGGTCCAGTCTATAAGCTGGAATGCTTAGGCCTTCCTCCTTACCTTCTATATAGGGTGTAAGATACCAAGGTGGCACACCAACTCATTTAACTATAAGAACAAAAGGGCGGGGGAATACAGCACATTTGTTACATTTGTGGTCAAATACTCAAATGCATGTGGTTAAAGACTCAACAGTTTAAGGCTTTCAAACTGCGTAAATAGCACAGACTCCATGGAAAATACATTTATACTGTAGCCTTACCTGTACAGTCATCAATAACAACTTTGATATTCCACATAACATTTGGAGTTGCAGAACAATGTGATTTAAGATTTACACATTGTGTAACCTGATTTATTACTACTGTTAATCACCATAATGTCCTTCAAAAGCAGATAAAACTTTCTCACTGCTTCTTTGAGCTATGGATTCATCGAAGGAAATTTATGATGATTTTTGCAGCACCTTCAAACAATGGATCAGTTTAATCATAATAACCTCCAAGTGGTGTTTGCTTTATAAGCTGTCTGAAATAATCTCTGTTATACTCTGGAAAAAATAATTGCATTAGGTAATACTGACACTTAATTAAATTTACCTTCCCTGTAAGAGAGAGAAAATAATCCTATTCAGTGATTTAGGTCACTAAGGATTTGATTAAGTAAAGGCATACAACTGAGATCATATAACTGGTCCACTTCAGTAGTTAATTATTAAGTCAATGTACTTAAGGAAAAAAAAAAAAAAAGATAACTGCATGAATGTAGGTAGTCTTCCAAAGAAACTGGCGTTCTGGTGTTTTGTCCCAACAGTTTTTAACATTCTCCAATCTAAAATTTGAAGACAAACCACATATTGCTTCCAATAATTTTGCTGAATAAGCATAAAATTATGGCACCTGACCTCTGAGATATTGCAGGATATTTCTAGAGAATAGGAGGAAAATATTCCTTTTATTAAAACCTGAATTTTCCTCACCTTAATATAGCTATTCATATTAGATAATTCAGCCTTTGTACTATGTTGTCAATAACTTGGTCAATGCCTATGTCACACCTGAATACCTACGTGAAGTTCTAATACAAACTAGTGACTCCTTTCTAAAACGTGCTTCGTGAAATGTAGAAATCACTCTGTTATTTTTATTTTGCAAATTAACTTCATTGACAAAC
This sequence comes from Alectura lathami, assembly GCA_013399715.1. Taxonomy (NCBI): domain Eukaryota; kingdom Metazoa; phylum Chordata; class Aves; order Galliformes; family Megapodiidae; genus Alectura; species Alectura lathami. Next base: position 3,314 of record VXAV01003737.1, on the reverse strand, counting down.
TCTGAAAAATCACTACAACTGTGTTTTATGTATCAGCAGCAATGTGTAAAAGAATTCTCCACTTTGGACAAAGGATCTACAAATACCAACATGCTGTTGAGCTAGAACAGCTTGTTTCTGCTTTCCCAGTGTGATTTTGCACAAAATTTATTAGGGCTGACTATCCCAATTCCCAGAAAGCCAAGAGTTCTAAAGAATGATGTAACATGCATATCATTGCAGCAAGACAACTTTGCTAAATTCTGATTTGCAAGACCACTGCAGTGATGAAATTTTCAATTAGTTCCTATGATACTCATTTCCATACTATCTTTATCTTGCTTTAAATGTTTTAAAGCCTTATTCTCTATATGTAAAATGGGGAAATGAGGCATTAATACACTGATTATCATCATGCTTGCTCAAGGTATGGAAATGTGAATCAATGTCACCCTCCTGTACCCATGTCCACTAAAGTAACTATAAAACCATCCAACACAGGGCAGTAGACTTTTTAGCACAGGAAATAAACCTAATGGATAATTCAACTATGCATATCCTTTATCACATTAAGCAAATATTTACCAAAAGTCCTCAAAGAAAAGCTGAAAATCTCTTTGAGAAAAACACAATCCTTAACTAAAACATCCTTCCTTTCAAGACAACATACATGAGCAGGTGACAATTCTGGTGAGTCTTAGTCACAATTACTTACAGAAAAAAGACCATGAACTTACAAATAAGGATAAATCAATGTATGGAGATCAGTGCTTTTTTAAAAAAAGTGTCTAAGCTGATTTCAGATTAGGTAAAAGGTCACAGCAGAGGATCTACTTGACCTTTGATCTACTTGATCCACTTGAGACAATGATGAATGCAGCAGAAATAATTCATAATTTCCCAGGAAAAAAAAAAAAAAAGACTCTTGCATTGCATAGGTAGATTCAAAAACTACATGAAATCCAAGTATGATTCAGTGACCAAATTAGTAGCGTTTCATAGGTAGATTTTATCCTTTTCTGTCACAGGAGGATGATAATTCCTTCTTTGTTTCTAACTTTCACACTAATAATGTGAATATATTCAATATACAGTATATTGAATATACATTATATTCAATATACAGTAACTCAACCATCACTTGCTTTTTTCTGCCATCACATTAATTCATTTTAAACAACCTACCCGACACCTGACCTACTTGGTAGGTTAATTCTTCTTTTTGTGTCATGGTTTCTAGCATAGTCAAATCCGCGAATGCTGAACAAGAAGAGATTAGGAAGTTGTGGAAGGGGGAAGCGGAGTTAGGACATCTGACTTACATTGACCCACGAGGCATTCCACACCATATACATCATGTCATGGCCCTCCCCTACTTTCCAGTGAGGGGGGCTCACTCAAGCCACGGCTTGGGTGCCTGTTTTTCCGCTTCTAGGTTGGGCTGGCGTGTGGGTGAGAAATCGCCTTTCTTGTAAGTCACTGTTTTATTCCAAATATCAGTATTATTACCCTTATATACCCTTTGCATTTTTATTATCTTTTGTTCCTTAGCCATTTTAGTAAACCAGTTTTTATCTTAACTGTCGAGTTCTACTGTTTTTTCCTCTCACTTCCCTCCTCCAACCCGCTGATACCAGTCGCTAGCAGTACACCGGCAGGCCCCGGCCTCTGCAGCCTGGGGGTGGTGAGCGAGCAACTGCTGGGAGCTATCGTGGGTAAAAGCACCACATTTTGTCAGGCACAATGTACTTGATCCAGCAAGCCTTGCTATCTTAGAAGTACAAAAAGACTGTTTCATGTGGATACAAACTCTTCAAGTACAATTAGATTTATACAACCTCACTACTGCCGTTTCAGATGAGTGAACAGTTTTCAAGGGCTGCAGAACAGGACACACACTCTGCCTTAAGCACTGGGCTTCCTGAAGTGGTTTGGTATCAATCTGAACATGACAGGTGAAAAGAATACTCCTGTGCCCATTTAAATCATAGCTACCAACATCCTCTAAGCAGATAGGGAGTTGTTATAAACATATATGGAACCGTTGTTTGTTATTAAAAAAAAAAAAATGGCGGTGGGGTGGATACTTTAATGCCAGATGTCCTACAGTATATATTACCTGAAAAAGTATTTGTAAAGAATTAATGCTACAACGCTGCATTCTTTCTATATTACTAGTACTATAAACAAGTGGCATGAACAGTTACACAAGCCTTAAAAGTTACCACGAACACTCACAAAAAACTTGTACAATAAAAAAAAAAAAAAAAACACCTTCCTGAAGCTGACATTTGGACAGTTGGGATATTTGAATCTTGCATGCATAAATCTTGAGTTTAATATAGCATAGTTTTAATCGGCATTTTTTTCACAGAAAAGGATATTCTGTTACTTGATTACTCAGTCTTAGGACAACAGGAAATAAAGCTTTCTTTTTTCCCCCCCATTCAAAACCAATTTTCTTCATACAGAAGTACACTCAAAATGTTAGGGCCATTCTTCTACAAATATTCACACTTTTCACCAACTCTTAATTATATAGCTCTACAAACAATGCTCACCATGAGCAGCATTTAAGCTCAACCTGCAGCAAACAAAATGTTTTATATTTAATGTGACAATAAAGTAAACAATGTAATTAACAGACAGATGGCTTAAAAACATGACATGAAAAATAAAACTAAAGAATTAAGAGAAAGGAGAAAGTTAAACAAAGTTTGCTACATATACATATAGCCTGACTGTGTTTCTGAATATTGAGTCAGGAATAACTGTGTGCTAATACTGGATGAGACAGTATAAGAGTACTTAAATTTTAGAAGTCTAGTTAGATGAGATTAGGACGGAACAGGACCCTCCTCGCAGTCCCACTCACTCATAGAACTGGCAGGCCAGTACATAAAGGTTTTGCAAGGAGACTGCCGGTGAAAATTTATAGAAGAGAAATTGCTGCACTGTGAATGACAAATGCAAAATAACTACTTACATCACAGAATTGTTTTGGGCAAAGGAAATTTGAAAATCAGCTTCAGTTGTTCCAAAAATAAATTTTAAAAATTAAATAGTATTATTCTTAAGAAATATCTCCATCATGATCAGTGGAACTAAAATATGTGGAATGCTAATCAAGAAACTAGAGAATTTGAAAACTGTTGTGGGGGGAGAGTGAGACAGAGAATGCCTGGTTTGAAACTGTGATAGTTTACGATCTATTTAATATGCTCTGGATGGTAAAAATTTCAGTTACCATATGAATCACAGGCAGTTTTTCAGTGTGGGTGTATCTACTGTTGTGAATCATAGAATGGCTTAGGCTGGAAGGGACCTCAGAGATC
>VXAV01003736.1:334834-361510 GCA_013399715.1 Alectura lathami | reverse complement strand
TATTTTCACCGAGCACTAGCCCTGCTTTAATCACAGGAAACATTGTGATAGGAAACATTGAATTGTCCACAAAGGAGCGAATTTAGACTATTTTTTTTTTAAAGTCTGTGCACAGACATTATTAACAAATTTATTCACAACTTTTCAGACCTATATTTACCAAGTCCACTGGTGAAAATACTCTTGAGCTGGAGTGCTGCTGCAGACCTCTCCAAGGAGAAAGTGAGATTGTGAAACTGCCCTGCTGTTCCTTAGTGCAATCAATAAAAAGCCTCAAATTCAGAAATTCGTATTTCTGCTCGGTGCCTTATTTTGTTTTCAAAGCGACCAGGCGCTTGCTGCATTCATCTGTTTGATGATGGATAATTGCATTACCCCTTAAAAACAGAGCACAGAATCAAGTTATGTCTGGGAAAGAGAAGCTCTGGTCTGCAGATAAACGGGATGGGGCCGGGGGAAGATGCTTCAGATAAGCTGGTAACACTGCACTGTCAACTGTCATTGCAAACAGCTGATTAATTCAGGACTCATAATCAGGAATCTGTTCCATTGCCCTGTTCAGGAAAAAAATGAAAAGTTTCCTGGTTTTAGTGAAACATTTTTGTACCAGTTGTTTGTTCCCTTTGAGTCCTTCAGGTGCTAGATGCATATTGGAAACTTTGCCCTTTGTTCCTTAGGTTGGGCATGACTGAACAGACCTTAATGTCACGTGTCACCTGTCGCAGCAGAGCAGTGGCTGATCTCTGACTGGAAGGCCTTTCACAGCTTCGTCATCGCTCTGTCTCCTCCTTGAGTTCTCCTCCTGGAGACCTGTTGTCATCACACAAGGTTTGGGTGCCCTTGGGACTCAGGGTGGCAGTCCGCTGCTCTCCAACTTCCTCCCTACTCTCTGTACGTGTTGGGGTGTTGGAGGTCAGCTGTGGCAAGGTCCTAACTAACGGTGGATACCTGGCAGCTCATTACTTTGTGTACAAGGTTGTTTCTTGCCTGTTTCTTCTTTGCATTTATTGAAATTTGATTTCACATGCTTTGGGGTACAGTGAGATTTCTTTTCTTCTGTCCCCAGACTTGCAGCAGTGGCAGGCTTTATCTCGTGCCCTCTCACCCCATCTCTCTGTGCTCCAAGGTCCAGGTTCCAGCTCGCATCTCTGGAGCTGGGAGGAGTCCTCCCCGCCCAAAAGTTTGGTCTGAGCCTGTAATCGCCCTCTAGGGGCTGGTGGGTGCCAATTCTCCTCCCCATGCAGAAACTTTTGAGCTTTTAGCTAAACTACTTTGAAAGGGTTCTTTTTTTCGTTTGTAATCCGTGCATGTTGTTCCTATTGGATCATTTTAATTTCCCTGCTGCTTGGCTCCTACAGACCCTGCTATGATAGGACTCCAGCCTGCACAAGCAAAGCTAATTAACCCTTCCCAAGTACCATTCAGTTCACAATCAGTCACGGACCTGCCATTCAATTTTTGGAGTTCCAGGCAGCAGAAGATTATGGAGAAAATAAGCAACATTTCTACCCCTGTCAGCAAATTGCCTGCTAAGCCACCCTGAAAAATAATTTTTCTGTTTTCTGTTTGAGTGTTGGGGAGCACTGTCAGGGAAAGAACAACACAGATTTTTCAGCTAATTGTTCCCTGCAGGTGATCCCAAGAAAGAAGTAGTTCCTGTTTTCTGCCTGAGGAGAAGGGAACAGCAGCCAGAGCTGATCAAATACAAGCAGTATAAACAGCCCTTACATGTGTCAGCAGTCAAACAAGATGTTAAGGCCACCAGTTTTGAAGTTACCTAAGTAGAGTTCTGCTTCACCTCCTAACTCCAGCACTGCAGTAGACTGCAGTCATAACTTCTAACTCAACATATTACCTAAACATTGTCAAAACACACCCAAAGCATCAGGGTCCTTGCAGGCCGCAGCTGGGGGATGCAGGGTGGCAACCCTCAGGGCAGGACAGCAGCACCACCTTGGTGTGCTGATGCTGGGTGGGTAACGAGCGGTTTCCTGAAACATCAGGGAGGAAAGCAGGGCTTAAAGAACTAGGGACAAGGAAGCAGAAGGTTACAAAATGGTAGGAGTGAGGATGCTGACACTCGGAGAGAAGCAACTGCTTCTGGGCTGAAGTTGCTGTGCAACAGTTCCTCTAACCCCACAGCTTTGTCTAGCAAGGAAGGAAGCCACAGGCACAGTGTGGGTGATGAGGGCTTTCTTCCCACAGCCAGAACTCCCTGCAGGGCACCAGAGGATACCTGTGCACTGGAGTGGATGCTCGCCACTTCCTCAGAACAGGACTGATAGTTTCCTCCAGGAGCCTGCTCATCTTTGGTTCCTAGGAGTGGGTCTAAACAGGACTGAGGTGGCCCACTGCAGGCATTCTGTGAGATTCTTCCCAGTCTACAGCTGATTATTTTTTACTTTTTAATCTGGTTTAAAGATACAGCAGCACGTTTTATCTAGCTGCGTTGCACAAGCATAAGGCTCTTACCTTAGACCTTAGGCAAGGAGCTATGCTTTGCCTGTCTTTTCCTTCCCCTACACACAGGAGGAGCCAGCTTATCAGCACTTAGTCTGCAAGCAGCAGTGATGGAGTTACCAGCTACCGCCTCCTCCCATCCCTTGCCTTCATGTCCGATTGTTTGCCCCAATTCTCACCCTACATAGAATCAGAAAGTAAAAACAGAAATCCAGGTGCTGCTTTGACAGCCCAGCCCTGCGCGATGAAGCAGCCCCCAGGATGTCAACATAGAGAAAACACCACCACACTGGTTGTGCGTGCTCCAAGTGCTGCTAAACACGAGCCTGTCTGTGGGGTCAGTATTGTACAGGAAAGCAACTCGCTGGGCACTCGGGCCAACAGCGCAGGAGCAATGAACACAAATACACTCCCATGTATTCTTCAGGCAGTGAGAACTAACGACTGCCAAGCAGGTGAAGGCACTGCACGTCCTACAGGATTTCTGCCCCCAGTCCCAACATTTCGCGCACATCTGAAGCCAGCAGCAGCATCACTCAGGCAGCAGCGATGAGCAGTTACTGATGTCAGGAGAAAGCTGCCTCGTCCGGGTGTCTGCCACAGCCACGAAACAAAATGCACCACGCCAGCCTTTCAGCGTGACACCGATCTTAGCGCTGTCTCCTCCATTGCCAGATGTGCAGCTACATTCTCTCGGAAGTCATGGATGTAATTGTATTGCTGCAAAAGCACAATCAGATTTGTAATGAGTGCTGTGTACTACCCACCTTCAAAAGCTGTTTGATTCCACAGGATCCAAACAGCACCCTCCAAGGCTGTTTAGTTGTTCTTGTGCTTACTCCAAATCCTTGGGAATCTTCCACCACTGGGCAGACTGGATGGTCTTAGGTTAGGCCCTACGGTTGGCAGAAGGGGCACACATGAACTCAAGGTAACCCCAGGCTGGTGGGAGCTCTGTTAAAACTCAAAGCTGCTTTGTTTGGGCCAATGCAAGTATTATTCCCCTCCACAGTGAGGCCATGATACAGAACACAGCCTTCAGCCAGTACAGTGAGGCACAACACTGTGCTAGGAGCTCCTAGGTCAACCCACATGTCCTTTGGAGCACACAAGTGCTCAAAATGAGATAAAAATATCAGTCAGAGGCTAGAGGACAGACCACCCACCCCAACTGCCTCTGAAGGCTTCAAATGATAACACTGGTTCATATCTTCCCCCCTCCTTCAACCAGGGATGCAGGCTGCTCCCTGTCTGCCCTCCTGGCTTGTGGAAAACTGATTTTCAACAAATAGCTCAAACAAGACCTGCCTTCCAGTGAGACTTAGAGCTGGCAAAGAGACAGGCTTTAGGTGACTCCTTTTCCTTGAATCAACCATCTTGTAAAGTGATTACGTGTCAGCTTCTCTCTGCTGTACACAGAACTATTTTAAGAATGTACTTCTGTTAACACAATAGCTAAAAGCTTCCACCAAACCAGGAAAAACAAACAAACAGTTGTTTAAGCCACTTGGGCCTCCCTCTGTGTCGGATTTAACATTACTGCTAAGGGCACTCAGAAGAATGCCAGTGCATTGATGTGACAGCTACAACAGGCAAACGTGTCAGGCTGGGTTAGGAAGATGGAAGAAAACCAAGGCACAGAAATTAAGCAGAAATCCAAACCATGAGGAGAGAATGAGGACAACAGAAAGAAGGATGACAGCATAGTGAGCTATGCGCAGGGATAAGGACAAGAAAGCAATAAATTATTAGTAACGGCAAAGAGCAGACAAGCAGGACAACTGTTGGATTCAGTACAGGCAGACCAAGATGGCATCAGCACGAAAGCAAAATGCCAGCAGCAGCTTAAAGCCAGGACAGCAACATGGTCAGCAGCTGTGGAGCACCTCAAAGAGACAGAGGGATCCCTTTGTGAGGGGCAGGACTGTCCCAGCTCTCCACTTGTTTCAGCACACCTGTTACCTGCCGTAGCCCATTACCTTGATTGTCTGTATCGCCCCAGATCCTCTTAAGTCTCTGAGGCTGTCTATTGCTTGCTGAGGAGTCAGTACATCTGAAAGCTGGAGCAGCAGGCATGCAGCTACTGTAAAGGAAAGGTATATATGCAGGCATTCTACTGAGCAGCTCTTGCTATGCACAGCACTGCTTTTGCACAGCAACAAGTCTGCTGCATGAAAACCACTCTAGCAGAACCCAGCCCCATCATACCAGGGTGCACAGATCTGTTGGACCTTTTACCAAATCCTGTTTGATGGCCCCCGTCCCGTCTGCATGCTGCACCTTTAGGCAGTGCTCTCTCATGGGAGCGGGTGTGTAAAGCAGGTTAGGAAATCAGGCATTGAGGGGGGAGGCAGCTGCTTACTGAGACATGAGCGTCCGAGGCCACCGTAACAGCTGGAAGAGAAGAGAATGTTTGGGTGGAAGAAGCTGTAGTACACTGCAACACCCAGAGCCCCTCAATATACAAGTGCAGGATGCAAATCTTGCCTTTGTACAATCAAGAGGAGCAGCAGTACAAGTCAGAATTCCTGCAAGTACCAGATTTTTCTATATTACTGTCTTTTTAGAGAATCTGCAGTTTTAAAGTTCATTCACAGTAATAGCCCCAAAGGCACAGGAGAACAGCAGAAGGCATGGAGAGGGACAGACCTCAGCTTTCTTAACATCCTCCTCCAGGTTAAGGCTTTGCTAACGGTTGTGAGCTAATGATAGCAGCAGGCTTCTGCCTCAGCAGGAAGCCCCGGAGTGTCTGTGGGCGTCTCTGCAGGCAGCTCTCAGCAGGATCATGCAGAGAACATGGACCTGGGAAAGCTCCTTCCCTCTACCCTGAGCTCAGCTACAAATGCTTAAAGATACAACTTTAAACCAGTCTTATGCAATTTAAAAGTGAATTTTGCACTGCTAGAACCCACGGAACCTCTGGTAAACAGCCTTGGGGAATGTTATCCGACATCTGGTTTAGCTTACGACTCCTACCATATACCTGATATCCAGCCAGTTACCACATTCTGAAACATTTGCAGGACAGAGCAAGTGAAAGAGGGAGACACAGATCTCAGGCCAAGTTAGCTCCAAAGGGGTGCAGGAGCTGAAAGCATCTTTTCACAGCTTGAACTAACCCTAAATGAAGGAAGGGACTGTCATTTGACAGGATTCCATTTCAGCTGGTCACGCAGGAACACGTGGTGAAAGAACCAGAACCTACTGTATGATTGTCTTCCGGCTGCTTTCCAGACAGCTCCTGAGCTCTTCCAGAATCTTGCAGCATGTGGCAATGTCAGGAGCGTCGCCGTCCGGAACAGGGTAGTGGTGCACGCAGATCCCACGCTGCTGGTAGGCGTCTATGAGGTTTGGTACCCGGTACTTTATGAGCTCTCCTTTGGTACAGAGCACAAATACGTCCTGCGTCCCACAGTTCTTCAGTTCGTCTGCCAACAGATTAGGACACTTGCAAATAATCAAAAGCCTATCAAGCTTAAGGATAAGCAGATAAGCTTACTTGGTACCGATTCCCTTGTTTAATCTTTGAAGTTGAGACAATAGCAGTCAGCCATTTTGCTTTGAGCAGCATTTACTTCTACTGAGTCTTGCCTACATTCGCCCTCAGATAACTCACGAGAGGAATTTGCACTGTTCAGTCAGCCTTGAGACAGGCCTCACTAACAACCACGTCAGCAGTCAGAACAGTCCTGCCAACCGTTGCTGGCTTAAACTTGCTTCTGTCCCATCCCCAGCTACACCAGTCCACACACACTGCTTACTTGCTATTACTCTCTGCTCTGCTAGCCCTTACAGCTGAATACTAGGCACCCATCTTTACACAATTTTTTTTCCCCCCAGGAAGGGGAAATTACAGATCTGTAATGCAAATAGTCCTAGCTGTTTTGAAGATGCCCTCGTTCTGTACACAACCTAGCAGAGCTGAGTTACTGTGAAAGATACACAGACCCTGGATGGCTCTAGCCTGGAAATACCCTGGCTGCATATTCCATATTTGGTGGAAAACCCACACAAAGTGTTACCGGGCACTTGAGAGCAATGTCCTTCAGCCTGCAGGCTGAGTCAAGGTAAAGCACCAGCCTGCAAGGAGTACTTGAGGCTTTCATTTCACCTGCACGTCGTTCTTACCCATTCCATGGAAGTGAGAGGCACTTGGCCCTGGCCAGGAGACTCACCGATATCCTTCTGAAGATTCCTTCTAACGTCCTTAAACCTGCAACCTAAAGCAAATTATGAATGCTGATTGCAGGACATTTATGAGATGGCTGCTCCAAATGAAGAAAACAGCCGCCTCCAGCACCAAATCCAATGACAACAGTTCTTAGTTTTGCAAGCAGATTACTAGCACAGAAGACAGTTTAAACACCGTTATCTGCTTAATACTGCAATGTAATCGGATTTTAAAATATCACCCAAGGTTTTCAGCTGTTGTGCATCTTACAGATGCAAAGTCTGGGATATTATAAATCAGGGAACAATTTGGAAAAACAAAAACAAAAAAAAAATCATCAACAAAGACCCAAGCCCACAATCAAAAGAACTGAAAAGAGATCACTGGATCAGTGCAGAGTTGTATGGTTGACTGGTAAGAAAGTAAATTCCCTATTCTGCAACACTCAGATGAAATCAATTTCAAAATCCTCCTTCTTATACAATAACCAATATATCACAACACCCTTTTTTTTTTTTTTTAATTCTCACATCATGCTGTCACAGCATTTTTGCAGCCCCTACAGAATGCCGCCCTATGAGTCCCCCAGCTATCGCTTGGTTTGAGATGTAACTGCTCCGAGCATTTGCACTGTGTCCTCCATCGCTCTCCCTCCTCCAGCTGCAGCTCCGCTGGCACACAGCCCTCACGCTACCCTGACTGTGCATCTCTTGCAACATCTTCTGAAAGCAAGAGAGCAGAGTGCTGCGGATGAGCTCTGATGGCAGGGCTGTCACTAGAGCCTTGAACAGCTGTTACACGAACAGCTCATGCAGCTATTTTTGCAGGAAAATGCAGCTATTTTTTCTCCTGTATTTTTGTATATGTTTGCTGGTCTTCAAGCATTAGTGGGATTCTCATCAGCGCTGGGAATCACTTAATTCAATATATTTTAAATTTAAACATTTTTCAGCATTTGTCTCCTAGATCTTTGGCATGGAATCAGCCCCAAGTTTCATCTCTCAGGCTTGGCTAACAAAAATCAAGTAACTGCTTTAAATGAAGTAGGGAAATTTCACACTGTCACCATTAGCTGTCCTTATCCTTCTTCTGTGAACACAGCAGATTCACCATGGCAGCAGTTTTGGTAGATAAAAATACAGGGGATTATGTGTTCAGTTTTATATTATGGCCATGGTAAGCAAACAGCAGCCAGACACTGAGGAAGGGTGGTACAGCGGCAACAGCGCAGTGAGTGAACACAATTTGGGCCAGGTATCTCTTACAAACGAATTGTCAGAGCAGTCTTGTTTCACTTGTGTTGCTGCTTGTTACCAAGAAAAAGAAAAAAAAAAAAAAAACAACCACAGCAAATATTTTAACTGATAATGGAAGAAAGCAATTATTCTCTTATCACTTTGCCAGACAACACTGCATTAAGACATCCTCTAGATTAGCCTTGGTATTTTTAAGCATTTATTCCAGCCATGCATTACCAGTTCAGGTAAATGGGACAGAGGAACTGAAGCTACAGGACATTTCCTCTCTTCAGGTTCAAACATGCCAGCAAATTTCAGTGAATCCTTCTTACCTGGAAGGGAACACACTCCCAGGCGCTGGGAAAAGTAGGCGGGAGACAAAGACAGCCTATCAATTAAAAAAAAAAAAAAGAAAAGTTAAATGATCAGAAAAGTTTTTGTGATCTTTTAAAGAGGTAACTCATCAACTAGACGCTCATTTTCTGTGAGACCATGCAAAGAATTACCTACGCATAACAGGATTTTCGGAGTGAAACTATTGCCAGTGAGCGTTCCGGTAACTGTAAGGTTTTGTAGATACTTCTAGAGAAATTGTCTTAAACTTTAAGCAAGGGACTCGCACATTTGACAGCGTCCTTCCTCAGACATCCCTGACCAAGGCGGGCCAGCAGACCCACACACCGGGACACCGCCTTCCAAGCCCGCCTTCTCCGCGGCTCAGCAGCGCGGCGACCCCCGCTCCGGGGACGCTGCCAGCCCCGCTCCTCACCAGTAGACCGGCAGCGGCGCCTGCTCCTCCTCAGCGGCCTCTTCGTCCGAGGAGTTAAAACCGGCCGCTTGCATGGCGCAGGGCTGCAGCGGGAGAAGAGCGAGAAACTCCGCCGGGGGCCCGCCCAGCCCCCCAGCAGCCGGGACCGAGGGACCGGGGACCCAGCCCCAGCCCTAGCCCTAGCCCCCACCCAAGATGGCGCCGCTCGCCTCCCGCCGGGGGTTTGAATTCAGCCCGCCCGCGCGCCGCACGAGATTGGCCGAGCGTTCTGATTGGTGGACGGCGGAGGAGAAGCGGGCTGATTGGCTGGCGGCGACGCGGCGGGAAGGGGAAGATGCTTTTGGGTGGGGGAGGGGCGCTGTGAGGGCCCTGTCAGGGCTCTGTCAGGGTTGGGGTTCCGCGCGCGCCTGTTGTCTCTTCCTGTTGGGACCTTTCTAAATCCAGCTTCGCGTTTCTGACTGAAAGTGGGTTGCAAATAGACTTCTGTTGGCGCTGGGTGAACGGCTTCCAAGTTGTTTCTGCTGTGGTCGAGCTGTTCGTGAAGAACATTTGGTGCTGGGGAGCACTTAGCAAGCAGAGTGCTGACCAGGCCCGGGGCTCTGGCCCTGTGTTTCCCTCTGTCTCTGCTGTGAGGGCAGCCTTGCCTCTGCTGTGGTGGCTTGGTTCAGAGGGGCTGGAAAGGAAGCACTGAAGGGATGGAAAGAGGTCTTCCTGGGTGTAAAGAAAACATGAGTTTTTAAAGGCAGAAATCAAGCGATGTTTGCTCTTTCACACTGAGAACTTAATGTCTAGTTTCCTGGCAGCAATTTTACACTTACAACTCCTTGGGGCAGTCCAGACCTCACCAGCGCACCAATGTGGAGGGTAAGCTGGCGGTGGCTGTAGCGCTTGCTCCTGTGAAATCTGAGGCTGGGAAACTCAGACTTGAAGCGACTGGGCTCACGCTTTGGGCGTTTTGGCAGCCCTCTTTTTGCAGTGTTTCAGCAAAGGAATTGGTAATGCAGGCCCATTAACAGGAGAAAAAAAAAAAAATAAAGCATAAATTGATAATCGCAGAATGTCCTGAGCTGGAAGGGATGCACAGGGACCATTGAGTCCAGCTCCTGATCAACAGCCTCAGGCCAACGCGTGCAGTAAGCCTGAAGGGGGAAGCACGACTCCCCTCTATGTATTCTGCTGGCAGAAAGCTGCACAGCAAAATAATGATGGATTTTGTTTCCGAAAATGGTGTTGAAGCTACTTACAGTTTCTGCTTCAACTAGTGTAGAGCTATGCTGTGAAGGAGCCAGACATGACTTGAGATTTTTAGCATAGATCTTAATGCACGGACATGAAGGCTTTCAGAGATGTTTGCATCAGAAGGGCTCTGCGCCAGCTCCCTGAGCACCTTGAGTTGGTGGGACCCTCAGCAAGGCTGGTGCAAGTTGGAGGTGCTGGGTTTTAGCTCTGCGTTAGCAACGTTAGTTCCACAGCTGGAGGTGTTAATGGGACCTGCCAGAGAAGGACTGCAGCAGAGAATTGCTCGGTGTCACAGGATTTAGGGTTCGTTCAGGGGATTTGGCCTGGATTTAGGATGAGTTCAGGTGATGAAGAAACTGGTGATGAGCGGATCCAGGAGCAAACCAGCTTAGTAAAATGCGGAACATGATAGCATGTGTGCAAAAATCACATTAGTGCACATATTGGAGAATTAAAACAACGCAGATGTAGAGTTTGCTGACTGAGATGAGGAATCGGAAGCAATACAGCCTAAGAGCTGAGGCAACCTGAAGACAGACAACCAACACAGCTGCAAACAGCATTTTGACATCTACAGCTGCTGTGTGAAGGAACAGGTAAGCTGCTTGTTTCCATTCACTGTCTTTTAACTCTGTTCCCCTTGGAGATGCTTTGCAACCCTCGCACTGTTTTGATATAGATGTGAAATTCACCGTATTTTTTCTGTGATGTATTTAACCTAGTCCTGTGAACAGCATTGTAGGTTTTATCTCTGAGGATTATATGGAGGCAGTGATGTGAGTCTGATAAATACAAAAAAAATATCAGTGGTGATAATGATCCCAGTTGTTCTCTGAGAAGATCAGAGGAATTCTTTGGCGTTTGGGTACCTTCGTGTGGTACAGAAATCAGTACAGTACTTCATGAGATCGAAAATAGTAATAATGGGTGGCAACGCCAATGGCTCTGTGAAGTGCGAGGAGAGAGCTTGTGGCAGAGATGAACAGGTGGAGTGTGGAAGTGTGAAACTGAAGCAAATATGGGGAACAGGATGGAAAATAATAACAAACAAACCCCGAGGCGATCCGGTGAGATTGCTTATTACCCTAGGCATCTTGCAGCATCAAATGGTAAATATTATGTTTATTAGCTGACTGCCTGTTAGGGTTGTTTGTTTATTTTAAATTAAGCTGTTTCCCAGAACACGAGTTTGTAATATGCTAAAATATTTAAATCAACTTTTTTTTTTTNTCTCTCTTTTTTTTTTTTTTTGGGTGATCTGTTTTATATGAAAGAGTAACAGGTGCTGGTGTGCCAGAAAGTATCTTTTTGGCATATAAAAAAGAACTTGTTGACACTGAGGCTTTACCTTCTGGAAATTTCTGTGTGTTTGTGAGACTGGGCTGAAATATGTAGCTTGGAAGACTTATTCTTTGCTCTCTTTTAAGGACAGACATCATCTTCCCTGTGTTAAGTAAATACTAGATACACAGCAGACGTGTGATAGTACTGAAAGTGAATAGCTTTGTTTGCGAGTACTGAGAGTATCGAGGAATGGCAGTTGCTGGTAAAGCGGTTCCATTTTAGTGGCTCCATTTGCCCTCGTTCATTTGTGCCAGGTTTGTTAACATCTGTGCATCATATCCATAGGTGAGATCCAGGCCGATTGTTTCGGGAAATAGATTCAAGTCTTTTTGTAGGGTATGTGAGTTGCATTATCCTAAGGCCTCAATATTATTGCATTATATGTTCCTGATCTTCTTTAAGTTTTGAAAAACAAAACTTGACAACAAGAACCATTAGGAACAAGAGTGGTAAGTTTGTGGTGGCTCAGGGCTTTGTTTATTTATTGTGAGAATAATGCTTACCTTACATGATGTGCAGCAAGAAGTACCCTCCCAGAGATATTAAAAATAATATGCAGTTAGGTAGATTGGATTTTCCAAGGAGCCGTATGTCCTAGGCTTTAAATATGCACATGTAAGAATGGGGTTGTGGTCTGGCAGCAAAATCTGTATACCGAATTTGTAATGTAAGAGATGGTGTATGAAAATCCAGACAGGTCTGGTGGCTTAGCTGGGAATGTTCTTGCGGTCCCAATAGCGACTGCTGTGGAAGCAATTCCATACAAGGCTGTTTGGGTTTGAGGTCGTTTTTATTTCTCATTCTCAGCAAACAGTCGAGCTCCTGTGGGGCAGCTGGCTTTCAAAAGTTACTCTGGTTTAAACAGACACCTGGCTCTCAAGTCTGCGTGCAGCAAACCAAAGTGGAGGCATTTATAGCCCAGCTTATAGCCCGTTATGTGGGTAACGTGTTGGAATTCAGAATGGCAGACAAACAGAGTTAAACCTGACCTGGCTTTGTAGTCCTCGGGTCAGGGGATGAGCCCTTATCCCTGAGGACAGTGGAGGGGTTCATAGATGTGCCATCTCCTATCTGCTCTTCTGCACTGAGATTTCCCAGAAATAAATGATTCACTTCAGGTAAAAGCCTGGGAGTGAAGAAGAATGCGTGCGGGGACTGGAATGAAAAAAGGAGTGCGCAGACTTGGTGGTGTGTTGTCTTCGTGTGTGTCATCCTCGAAGAGAAGCCTTTAACCATCTAGCTATATTCTTGTTCTGCGAGGAGCTCAGATCTGGAATGTCCAAAACGCCAAAACCATTTTCATTGGTAAGATCACTGGAAACTGATTATGCCAAGCAGCCATATGCAGTGCCGATGTTGGTCAAAGACTTGTGAGTCATCTTGCATTTGAGGCATTGGTTTCTGGAAGCTGCGTTTGAGTAGAACTGGTTAATACACGTGATGTTCCAAGGGATGCGCTGTCATGTCTTTGGGAGCATTCCACTGGTGATATCACCAGAAGATCCCATGGGGCATCATTTCGATTTTGAATGTTGTTGTCTCTGAAGGTAGAAAAATAAAAATAAAAATGGGTGGAACACATGTTCAGAATTTTCAAGCTTTTTTTTTTTTTTTTTTCCCCTTGGCTTTAAATTGTATGCTTGCAGAAAGCTGACCACTGCTGCATTGCTGCATTGTAAGTTTTACATTGCACCTCACAGTGAGGAAATAAAAGGAAAATTCTTGTTACATGAGATAAATTTGTGCAATGTTTGGAGAAACTGTTCTAATTTGAGTCACAAAAGAAAATTTAGAATTGCAAGCACCATTTTGGGAGATTCAGTATAGTTTCCACACCATTACTTAGTTCTTCAGCTATGCTCGAGTATGTTTTCTTAGGATTTTGTTCTAAAACTGTGCCAATAAAACGCTTACAGATAGAAATGTGTTTGAATGGTGATTGTCCACTGGTGATGGGCTCCACGCCAAAGTGTTTGCTGAAGGCAGATTCCTTGGAAGATATGTTATTTCAGGAGACTGAGCAGCTACCCTCCTACTCCAGCTTTTTGGAGGGAATTTTATTCCTGCGTGTGGTGTGGTTTTTCACTGCTTTCCATCACAACCCAAACCCCTTAGTTGCAGCCAGCTGGCTGGGAACACAAGGCCCAGCGATTGGCTCTCTCTTCCGTCTGTAAAGCTTCAAACCCAGAACTTCTCTTGTAGTTCTGAATAAAAGCACCCTGCCTGCTGGGAATGTTTGTTGGCTTGTGAAGTGCCTCACTTGTGAATCTGGTGCTGCGCATAGGAGTGGATTTATAGGGTATTTTGCAGGGTGGTACCATGGAGTTAAGAGCTGAGAGCAAGACAGAGAGGCTTAAGCCGTGCCTCGCCCCATAAATCCTGCCCGTCTGTTGAAGTAAAACCAGAACTGAGACCTGGCCCTTCAGCTGGTGATAAAGAGCAGGGTTGTGGGGTAACTGCTGAGGGCACAGGTGAATGAAGCAGCGTTCTGTGCAGTTTTGTAATGTGGGCTGGGGATTGCCAGTGGAGGTGACCTTCTGCTTTCCCAGGCAGGGTGCAGTCCTGCTTTCATTTACACTGATGACGTAAGTGTCACTAGGACCGGGACATTTTCACTTGTGGTCTTCATGGCCAATCCCTGTTTATTCTGGAAAGAAATGGGAAGGCCTGAGAGCTGCAAAGAAGGTCTAGTGATGTTTGGAGCACAGAACTGTGCAGCTGACGTGAAATGTTGTGTATTTTTTGTTCTACCCTTCATTTACTGCAGGTCTCTTCTATATATATGTGTATTTTACTGCATGTGTGAATTAGACAGAAGTTATACCTAGTGTGGTAAAGCAAAGAAAGGTTCCATCATTTTTTTTCCTGTTCCCATCACTTGCTCCTCCTGCAGTGGTCTGTTCACAGCCTTGAAGAATTTGTTGTAGCTCCGCCGGTTAGGTGGAGTAAAAGCTAAAAATATTTCTAACTTATTTTGATCACAATGTGGTTGAATTATAATTTGAATATATGAGCCCTACCGGAATAGAGTAACAGCATTTACTGGCATCAATACAGCAGACGGGACTGCAGAAATGGTGTCCTGCTGCTCCAAAGCAAGTCACCTGTGGCTGCCACCATGGCACTGTGTGCTGCAGCGTGCCTGAACCTGCAGTTACTTGATTTACAAGGGCTAAAGTCAGGTTTGCAACAAATGCAATGTTGCCCGTTGAGCTGAGCGTCACCAGTCTGTCGTTGGCTTGACAAACAATACGAGCATTTCTTATTCCAAGTTGTATGTGGCCAGGTGGATTTTGTTCTTTTTGTGATGAGACCTACTTGGGTTTTATTATCATCCAAATATCCCTTTGTGTCTAACAATAATTAATATAAAACCTCTGGAGGTTGGAGACCCAGTTTGCAGGCAAAATTATTTGAATTTTTATCATTTTTTTCCACATTTGTGGTTTTTCAATGAATGTGAAGTTTCAAAACAGTGATCTAAACAGGACATGGCAGTGACTAAGAAAGAGCAAAGGTGTGGAAGAGCCAAAAGAACCCTGAAGGCCAAGCCTTGGCTGGTAAGGCCGCATTTGGTGATGATCCCTGTTTGTACTAGTTTAAGGTCATATTCTCACTACCAAATCTTATTTCTGATTTCTTTTCTCAGATTAGTAGATAATTCACTCCTGTGTAACACTGATTCAGCCGATATAAATTTGAACTTTTAAAATTTAGACTTCCTTTATGGTAACAAGGATTAACCAGGAAATACTGCATATAGATGAGTTTGTTCCTTTTGATTACACTTCCCAAATTGCTCATAAAAAAGCTGAAGTGGCAAGTTTGAGGCTGGGGCTCTTGTGTGTTTCTGGCCTGCTCTTCCAGACACTGTCTTTTCAGTGATATGAAATATTTGCGCTATGACAGCACAGGTTTTTGTGGTAGAGATGATATAAAGTCCCAAGCAGACAGCTGAATTATTACTGTACTCATTGTGAGAACAGCAGGATGTGAGGCTTTGAGTGTCTGTGAAAGAATTTCATGAACTGTAGTGAAGGTAAAGGAACCAAACCAAACATTTAATAAATGGGCCTATGCTTAAATTATGTTTAAATGTGGATAGTCCAGGAAAGTTTTTGAAGGTTCTGGCACAGTGAAACTTTTTTTTTTTAGGCATGCTAGTCAGTGGAAGTATTATTACAGTACTGAATAAATTCATGTTTTCTTTCTATCAGTAAGTTTTTCTTTTTTGTTTTTCAGAGAGCTATAGTGAAAATTAACTACAGCCTTATCAGTTGGGGGTGATTTGTGAGATACTTAAACGTTCACAGACCAGGATTTTTAGGCTAAGGATTCTAAGGTACCAAAAAGTAATTCAAGGTGGAAAAAAACAATACTAACATTAGTTACCTCTTGCAGACAGTAAAGTCTGGTTTCAAGGGGCTTATTCTGGGCAGAGGAATGAAGGAGGGATGTGGCTGAAGTCAGTGCCATGGTTTCAGTGACTGAACTGTGCTGCTGTCTCTTGCTGCTCGTGTCCGTGGGTGTCCGTGGGCTGTAAGAGGAAGAAGTTAAAGCCTTGGATGCAGAGCCATGGGGTTGTCTCTTCTGTTAGCTCTGCAGTCATTGGTCATAGTTTATTCCCATAAGCTGTGTGTTGCAATGGAAGGTTTGACCTGAGGATGTTCGTGGACAGAAGAGACGGGAATAAATCCAAAAATGAAAACATAGTTTCAGGCAAATTGTAACAGAAAGGCATTTTATTTTGAAGTTTTTTATTTATTATTTCCAATTGCATTGATTATTTCCAATCGCTAATCTTAAATTTTTACTGAAAAAATATTCAGAAGTGTCCCCCAAATGGCTTAGTTAGTTAAAAATTGGAGCTTGACCAGGAAGGAGCTATGCTGCCTGGTTGGTGCAGGAAGATGCATGAGACTTCTCTTGTGGCTTCCAAATCTTACTTTTGTATTTGGAATGTAGGAACTACAGGTCTGTCAAACTGTCTCATTGAATCTCTTGTGTATAACACAAGCTAATCTCTGTAGTATTGTCAAAAGCTGTAAACAGGCAAAAGGATGGCAGTGGTCAGGAGCGGAAGCTGGGTGGTGAAGGCAGAGAGATCCAAGTGCCATGTATGCCAGAAGCTTGTGCAATGGAAGGAAAATGGCTGGATGAATGATACCCACACGCTGCCAGCAGGTATGTCATTTATTTTGCTGGGTGTCTGCTCATTTCACTTCAGAGAGAGCCGTCCTGGCTCAGAACGCGATAATATCCGTAAGCAAAATGCATCACTCGAGCACTGTGTCCAGGCTGTCTGAAGTTCCATCTCCAGCTGTGTGTATGAAAGTGTTGAGGTTAGCTCAATAGTAAACATTTTGGGAGGTAGGTTTTGCAATCTTCTAGTTACATTTTAAAAAAGAACTTTGGATCCCGCATGCTGTAATTCATGATGCACTTGGAATGTATTTAGTACTTCTGCTCAGCATGAGGTTGGGTTTCAATGCAACTCAAGCTTTTGAGTAGGCTTAGATTTGATCTGCAGTTAGCTGGAACACACTGCAGGAAAACCCAGCAAAATTTAGCTGGAAGTGTCATCTTCCAGGTGTCATGGTGCAGGCCTCGTGGGGTCTGTGATAGTATGAAAGGAAACTCTTGAAGAACCAAAATAACCAAAAGAAAAAAGATGGATTACTTAAGCAGTAGAACAGTGAAGAGAACACTCTTGGAATTTAATAGATGTCCATCAAAGATGCTGTCAGGTGAAGGAAATAAATCCTCAAGTTAAACATAAGGTGATAGCAACACAGCTAAAATGATTTGGAGGGAGCAAACTCCCTGAAGACACAAGAACTACTGATATGCTTTTTCCAGTCACATTGGAAGCAGGAGAGCTTGCCAGGGAATTTTTATGGCCTATTGACAGTGGTGTAAGAGGAATTCTTAGTGAAGATAAGGTCAAAGTTGAAGACTAGATGAATTATTTGATTCAATGTTCTTTGCTGGGTAGCTCAGGGATCTTCCAAGAGCAGAGTCTTTCTTTATTCAAGGTGTCTCTGAGGAACTGCCTCAAATTATAGTGTCAGTAGAAGAGGATTAAAAAAAATGAAAATGAACAATAAATTATTAGAAGTAGAAGCTGCTTATTCAAGAATTTGAAAGGCATCTGGTAATGAGTTCACCAAACTGCTCAGGCATGCTGGTACTACTGTCTTGAAATGGAATTGACATCAGTGGACGGTGTGCTGGTCACTAAGGCAGTTTTTAGAAGGTTACTAACAAGGATCCAGGAGACTGTGAAGGTCTGACTGCCCTATTGACTTGGTCACAGCTATATTAAATATAGAAATAATAGGTGCTTGGGAAAGTAAGAGATAATGGCAAAGAGTAAACACTGTTTTTAGCCTGGAAGATCAGTTAAGATTTCTTGGAAAGAACTGGGAAACACATGAATGAAGCTCGTGTAGTTGCTGTAGTGCAGCTGTATTTTTTGAAAGCTTTAGTTGGGGCTGGGAAACAGAAGTGACGCAGGATTGGTTAGAGGGTAGATCCTCTCGTGAATCAGTAACTGCTTTCAAGACAGTACACGCAACTTAATGGTTAGTTCTCAGAATGTAGAGAGGTTATTGATGAAGTCTCAGAGCTGTCTTATTTTGGATCTTCTGGTGTTCGACATAAGCAAAACTGGTCTTGAAAACGACATGAGTATTGAAGTTACAAAGTGTGCTGAGCATAGTTAAAGTGGTCAGAACAAAGCTGACTGCTGAGGATTACACACGGACCTCACCGTATTGTAGAATGTCAGAATTTCAGTAATGATGAGTACAAAACGAATACATACAAGGAAAGCAAGTCATGCTTGCACGTACTCATTGGTTGCTAGCACTCAGAAACCATTCATCTGGTTTATTGGTTACTAGTGCTCAAGAGTCAGTCAGTCAGTCAGAGTCAGTGGGAGTGTTTCTCTGTAAATGTCATTTAAGCTCAGTGAATATAAGAACGGCAAATAGAAAGTAGGAATTCTAAAGAAAAGAGCAATATTTATATATAAATACATAAAAAAATCATGCTGCTGTATAAATCTTTTTGTAATAAGATTGTAAATGTCAGTTTCAAGAAAAAAAAAGACTTAAGCTTTTTGTTCTGCTGCCCTGACTTTCCCTTGAAATGTTGCCCTTGCAGTTCCCAGTGAGGTAGCATTCAGAACTTCAGTGGCATTCGTGTGCTCTGATGAGAGGGCTAACAGAAGATCATACTTCAGTGTGTTCCTGAAGCGTTTATACATGTTGCTCAGTTCCTATAGTGTTGGGAAAATCCTGATTTCTGCATGGAATTGAAACAGATTCACTGAGGCTAGCTCCTCTGGTGCAATTCGGTTGATTACAGGAATGATTTTGTGCCACGTTATTGGTATATTTTGTCTTTTCATTTGACTGTGATTTTGGATTTGTAAGATTATTATTTGTAAGCAATTTTCAGAATTTTTAATGTTATCCAATTGAGCAAGACGTATCTTTTCATGTGATTCTGGTAGGTACTGAACGGCAACACAGGGAAAAACGTGCCTATGTGCAGCCAAGGGCAAGCAAACAATGCACATGAGCCTAAACCAGCCTGTCTGCATTCAAGGGAGTCGTGTGTGAATTTCAGAGGAGAGGATGTGTAAATAATCTTCCTTGACTTCAGTGAGGCTTTTGACACTGTCTCTCATGACATTCTTGTAGCAAAGCTTAGAAGGTATGGGATAGATGAGTGCACAGTGGGGTAGATTAAGAACTGTCTGACTGGCAGAGCCCAGAGGGTTGCGATCAGTGGCATGGAATCTAGCTGGAGGCCTGTGACTAGCAGTGTCTCTCCAGGTTCGGTGCTGGGTCCAGTCTTGTTCAACATCTTCACCAATGACCTGGACGGAGGGGTAGAGTCCACGCTCAGCAGGTTTGCTGATGATACAAGATGGGAGGGGTGGCTGACACCCCTGCAGGCTGTGCTGCCATCCAGCAAGACCTGAGCAGGCTGCAGAGCTGGGCAGAGAGGAACCTGATGGGGTCCAACAGGGGCAAGGGTAGGGTCCTGCACCTGGGGAGGAACAACTGCATGTATCTGTACAGGCTGGGGCTGAGATGCTGGAAAGGAAATCTGAGAGCTGGACCTGGGTGTGCTGGTGGCCAACAGGCCAACAGCAGTGTGCCCTGGTGGCCAAGAAGGCCAACGGGATCCTAGGGCTTATTAAAAAAAAGCATGGCCAGGAGGGAGAGGGAGGTGATCCTCTCCCTCTCCTCTGCCCTGGTGAGGCCGCATCTGGAATCCTGTGTTCAATTCTGGGCTCCTCAGTACAAGAGAGAGAGGGATCTTCTGGAGAGAGTCCAGCACAGGGCCACAGAGATGATGAGGGGACGGGGACATCTCCCATATGACGAAAGGCTGAGAGACCTGGGGCTCTTCAGGCTGGAGAAGAGGAGACTGAGAGGGGATCTAATCCATGTTTATAAATATCTGAAATGCAGAAGCTGAATGGACGAGGCCGGTCTCTTTTCAGTGGTGCCCAGCGACAGGACGAGGGGCAGTGGGCACAAACTGGAACACAGGAGGTTCCATACAACATAAGGAAAAACTTCTTTACTGTGAGGGTGTGGGAGCACTGGGATCGGCTGCCCAGAGAGGCTGTGGAGTCTCCTTCTCTGGAGATGTTCAAGACCCGCCTGGACGCCTTCCATGCGACCCGCTGTAGGGAGCCTGCTTCTGCAGGTGGGTTGGACTGGATGGCCTCCTGAGGTCCCTTCCAGCTCCTACAGTTCTGTGATTCCTCCTGTACTTGGCAGCATCTTGCCATGGAATTGTTGCTCTGCGCTCATTGCCACTGCAAAGCCTGTGCTCCGAGGCTGTGGTGCCACGAAGATTTGCAAAGCTTACCTGGGGTGGCAGCTGTAGTAGCTCTTATTGGCTGTACTTTGTAAAGGTAAGGATGGCCCTCGCTAGTTTTACTCTCTCCTAAGCAGTAGAGGGCGGTCTTGTCTTAAAAATTCAGACTTCATACCCATCAATGCCTTGCCTTTACAAATTGTTGCAGGAGGAATGAAGGATTTTATCTGTTGAAATATAGGATCAAATGTCTGTATTATTCTCTGTAAATGTTATCTGTGTTAAAGATACTAGCAGTGACTATCAGGTTTTATGCCACACAGCAACATTTCTTTAGATTAAGTGAGAATTACTGAGGTAAAACCATTAAATACTAAGAGAGCAAATAATGGAATCCACTGTGTATGAACACAGCAAGTCTGCTGTAATTGAGTAGTACCCAGTAACTATTCTGAAATTAATATTAAAACTTTTATATTCATGAAATGTAGGTAACACTGATAATTATTATTTGATTTGGTATGCTACAGGAATAACAGGGAAACACATTTTAAATGTATTTTGTAAAAGCTTCTCTATGAAAGACGTTGAGCCTGACTGCAGAGCGAGGTGCTGAGCCAGCACACAGTATTCAGGTGGGTAGTTGTGTTTGCAGACATTCTTTTAGCAAAAGCTAAAAGATTAATGCTTAAGTTACAAAGAAATACGAAGCAGAGCACTGGGTAGATAGTTGGATAGTTGTACTTCTCAGTATTTCTTTGGTGGTGGATTTTTTTAATTGCCTTTTTTTTTTTTTTTTGTTACACATTACTTTTATTTTGTATAACATTTTGTATTCCTGACATGTCACCTAGTAACTGGTTTGCTAAAACATTTGGCCACTAGCAATGACTGAACTGTTATTGCAGATGGCCTGTCTTGATAAACTTCTCTGTGAATTAATCTGCTGCAAATGCCCTTAGTCTTCCAGCTGGGTTTTCCTCTCACAGTCCTGTGATAGTTCCCTGTGGCTCCAAGATGCAACAGTCCTGGGCAGTAAAGAGTTTGAGATAATGACAGTCCATGGTGACAGCAGGGCTGGCAGAGCCAGCCTGGGGGAAGAAAGACACATACTTGCCGATAGAAATGCCTCCATCCTTTGGGAATTGTAGCTTGGGAATCAAAGCTGACCTCATAGACAAGAATGATGGAGAACAAGCTTTTGATTTATGACTAGATGAAGCTCAAAGTCTGCCCTTCTGATCCTTCTTTACAACACACCTTTTGTATTTTGTATGAGCTCTTTTGCTTCATTCTCAGAATGTTGTCTCCTGGGGTATCATCTTTAAGTCTTTCAGTTTTGTAATAGTTCACTCATCTCCTTTGCAGCAGGTTGTTTTGGTTTTGTTTTTCGAATCCAACTAAAATCCATTTTTATTATCACAAATAAACTAGCCATTTATATCTAATGACTGACCAGCTGCCTTCCTTTTTTTTTTTTTTTTTTTTTTTTTTTTTTTTTTTTTTGNTTTTCTTTTTTTTTTTTTTTTTTTTTTTTCTTTTTCCTGTAGGCTCTCCTGAAAGCTAAAACCATATTTGCTTTCTAGACCACTCAGTCATTTTCATTCCTTGGTGCCTTGTCTGCCTGAAGCACTTGAATACCAAAAAGTTGCATTTTTAATACTGAAATTTATGAGCTAGATCCTTAGGAAGATGCTGACTCTTCTGACTTCAGTGGGGCTGTGCCACTTCTCACCACCAGTCTCTAATTAAAGCACCCACTCTAACGACTGGAGCACTGTGTCCCTCTGCTAGGGAGTCTGATACCTGGCCGCTTCGTTGTGTAGGGCTTAGCAAACTTAACTCTCTGAAGGTGTTAAAAATGTGGATCTGGGTCCGAAACTTGTTAGCTTGTCCTTGTCCAAATTATCCCCTGTTCATGCTTTCTTTTTCTTTGCTGTGTTTTCAGTGAGAAGCAATAGAAAGGACATAAAAAGCAGTGGTGTCAGTGATAAATGGGAAGGACTATGACAGCAGAAGATCAAGCACAGCTTTCTGAAAAGGAATGTTTCTGCGCATCAGCTCTGTCGTAGCTGTGTTTAGGGTGCTTGTATTTCCATATATCTGTCAGTCTGTCTGTCATCTGCCTGCCTGTCTTCCTGACTTATATTACTGTAGATAAATATGCTCCATTGGTGATTTAAAGGAAGTGACCTCAGAAGTTTGTCTTTTCAACCACAAAGGTTTGGTTGTAACGTGACATTCCACCCGATTACTCTGGTTTACACCAAATTCAACAACTTGTGGCCTGCAGATACTCAGTATAAAGAGCAGAAAGAGACTGACCTTGACAACCTCATTTCTCATTCCTTTCTTGTTATAGGTAATATAGCTGAAAATGTGGTTTTAATTATGGTACTAATGAAAACTGAAAATCCAGACAGACACTTGACAAACTCTGGTAGGCTTTATATTACATTTGTGCTAACTACAAAGTATCCAGCTGGGTGTAACATTATATCTCTTTTCCTTGAGCATCCGCCTGACTTAAGCTGTATAATTAATGTGTACTTTGGCTGGAGGTCAGTTTACAGTTGGTTTTTTAGAATTTTTACATTTTTTAAGATGTTGTAATGAAATGAATATGTTTATTACCTCTGTGCCTGCATTCTCCAGGGGGAGTTAATACCTGTGGAGGAGCACTGGCTGGGAGAACTCAACTAAAATGCCTCTGCCAGCTGAATCTGATGCATCAGAAGTCTGTTTTCAGAAGTAGGTGTAAGAAATAGCATCAAAGAATGTGATGTCCACATGTGTGTTTAACTCTGATTCACCTCCTTTGTACGGTTTGTTGATTTTAAGTTATGACACTGATACATAATTGCCCAAAGTAGAGTTTGTGAAGGGATTTATTTTATTTCATTTCTTCGTGTATTTGGAAAGGGCTTTGTTTTCAGAACTCACCAATGAGAAACTGATGTTCTCTATCAGAGCCAAAAGCACTAAAAGCAGGTTCTCTGCCAAGCCCCACCAGTGCACCTTCATCCTGACCTGTCTTAATTCTGCAGTTCCAGTTGGGCATCCCACCAGCATGTGTATGCAATCGTGTGAAATTGAAGACTGGTCTTCATGATATGGACAAATGCACTCTTGAGACCAGACTGAAATCAGCTTTGAAGCAATTTTATTGTGACATAAGGCAAAGCTGAAACTGGGTTGCAAATGATAAAAATCTTGCATTACACTGCTCTTTTCAAGGACCTGCTGTGGAATCTGAATTTTT
Organism: Alectura lathami; assembly: GCA_013399715.1. Classification (NCBI taxonomy): domain Eukaryota; kingdom Metazoa; phylum Chordata; class Aves; order Galliformes; family Megapodiidae; genus Alectura; species Alectura lathami. The sequence goes on along the minus strand of VXAV01003736.1, from coordinate 338,183 downwards.
TCTTAACACAAATACTAGTGTGATTCTTTGCCAAACATCCAGAAACACTTCTGCCATGGGGGGAAATGGCTGCAGTATAGCCACCTTCAAGGTGTTACTCTCAGAAATGAATACATAATGATTTTCAAATGACCTTTTCTGGTGCATTCATGTGGCTGTTAATGTGGGGTTTGATGTCTGTCAGAATGCATGATGAGCCCATCTATGTGGCCTGTCTGCAGATGCACTTCCAACCTGTTTGCTGATAATCTGAGGAAAGTTTGATTTTTCTTTGGCTGCCTCAGATTGTTTCTGCTTTTTCCCTTTGTGATCACAAAGCCAAAATGGATATGAAAAATATTTCTTCTGAAAAATTATTCATGAGTGCCTTTACTAATGTTTAACTCATTTTTGAAAGACAACCTGACTCTAGCTTATCAAAAGGTCACCCCAAAATAATGTAGCTGACAGGTGGTTATTTTTAAATACTGCCTTTCTAAAAATGTCTGATGGGTACAGTTCATTAAAGGCTCTACATTGTTCTGGAAGACATTTTGGAAAATATGGTGCTAAAGTGATAGATTTCCTTTGGTCAACGGATGAAAGAGATTTTGGAAATATAAATCTTCCTGTGTGTGTGTTCCAGCAACACCGAGAAGCCTTGTGCAGGCTGAGGCCCTGTAGGACCAAGCGCTGTACTGACATGCACAGCCTTTCTTCTGAGGGCCTGCAACCTAAATGAAAACTATAGAAGAATCCCAGCCCCTCTTTCTGCCGCCACTGCTTAACTGGTTTTCGGTGTCTCCTGAGTGCCCGTTTCGCATGAGGGAGATGCACCAGCATCAATTAACGGCATTTCCCATCTCATGGAGGAAATAACACCTAGTCTCCAGTTAGTAAACAGTTCAAAAAATGAATTAAACCAGATGTTACTGAGCTCTTGGTGTTGACACACGTGGTAGTGCAACCTTTAAAGTGTCCCTCCTGTGGCCCCTCTAGCTATATTAAGATCTTATTTCCATCCTATAAACATTTAGGAGAATGATTAAGCAACAGTACCCCATTCATGTCTCATGTTATGCAGAGAAAGTTCGCGGCTGTGCTGTTTGTTGTGTGAAAGTGTGTTGGGTCGATAATGCAGTGTTGTTTATTTGTTATTCCCTTCACTGTTGCTAAACAGACTTACAGGGTAGAAGTAACTGAAAGTGTTTCATAGTTGATACTTGTGCATTATTAATTGTTTGGTTTGTTATTCCCCTGTGGCAATTTGGACTGTATTTCTTTCACCGTACCCAACCTGCTGAACAGTGCCATTAACCTTGGTGCAGCTCCTATACCTGTTATATGTATTCTGATTTCTCTCCTATCATCTGCATTTTTTAGCTCATGATTTGGAATGCAGACATTGATGCTGAGGCACTGGTTCTCCTTTTGGCATCATGTGCCATGCACAGCCACAAGAATAGATTCTTTTCTAGATTAGCTTGGTAGCTGCAGGACAATACAGCACAAAGCAATGCGGAATTTCTCCAAGATAAAAAAATGCAATTTCTCCAGGATTAAAAAAAAAAAAAAAATTGAAAAAAAAAAGCCCGAACAGACAAACAAAACCCCCTCCTTTAATAGCAAAATAAAAGAAGCAAGGCTGGTTTTTGTGTTGCACAGTCATACAAACATAAGCTGATGGGCCTTCGTGCTAGGATTACTGGCAACTGCCTACTTAATTGGAAGTAGTAAAAAAAATCTTCTCTGTTTCTCTCAGTTTGTTTGGGTTTCCTGCACTGAGTCCCGAGGACTCCAAGCTGTACCTGGGCATCTTTGAGTTGCCTGTCACTCAGACACATGCAGCTAAGAAAATGTTGCTAGTTAACTTTGAGATGTCGCTTCCATTTGCATTTTTTCTGACACCAACTTGCAGGTGGGCACGGAGTAGATGGAAATGGTTTACTTCAGAGCAGGCTTCAGTGTTCTGTATTTCGCCTCTTGTATGCCAGCATCACAAGACAAAGCCATTCTGGGAGCTTGGAGAAAATTGTTAATTTTCTGATTTGTCCACTCATCCACAATTATATCTCAGTGTGAAGCTTGTTATATGCTATGTTTGTCTGGGATTATTTCCAAAACCTATAAATACAAACAAGGTCACCACGACAGCACCTTGCACAGTGCCTTTCATTTAGAGGTTCAGTTTGCTGTATTTGACAAGGTGTTCATACAACAAAGGGAATTTACTGGGGAAGATTTCTCAGATGGACCAGTGGTTTTCAGCGTGTAGCGTTTCAGAGAAATGGCTGGAGGAAAATTGAGACAATTTCCTTTTATATGACAGGAGCAATATTGTAAAACAGGTCCATCCAGAGTGAAAACAAATACCTACATGCTTTACTTACTGGTGCCGTTGTTTTCTCGAAAATTAGATGCATCTATGCATCTATCTGAATATTCTTTTATGTAGATCTCTGATTGCCTTAAGCTTGCAAATCTGTGGAAGTGGATTTTTTTTTAAGTGTGACTGGTGTTTGTGTGTCATTGATGGGTTTCCTGTGTGTACAGGGCACTGTATGTTTGTGTGTTGATGTGTGTCTGTCTACATGTACGTGTGCTCAGTTAAGTGAGTAGATAGTTAAGTTTCTGACTGGCAGATGCAGTCAGGTGCTTCCTTCTCTGCCAACAGTTTCATTCTCAAGTGACACCGTAAAACTTTATCTGCCGATGCTATCAGGTGCTCAAGAATGGACACAAAGAGCAGAGGCAGGATGTGGTTCCATTTCGATTGGTAAGCACAGCTTTGGGCAGCCAGACAGCTCCTATTGGCTACAAAACTGAAGAGGATCAAAGATGTGAGTTATCCCCAAAGTTACCAGCACCGGCTGTGTTCTCCATGATTGAAGCGAAAACAGCAGTTCTTGCACTGAGGAGTTTGCAGTCTGAATTACAGACCCAGTCTGGCTGTGCCATATTTTATGCTATATCCCATATTAGCTCAGCCTAGGATTTTTGCTTGATCCATCTTGTGCAGATGCATACCTGTTCTGTTAATTTACATTAGCTCTAGTCAGACAGTACTTGAGCAAGAAGGGCACTGAATGCATGCAGTTCTTGGGCTCTGACTTTGGAGGATGGGTGTATAAAGTTTCCCAGGTACAAGACTGCCCAAGAAAACTTGCTTATATAACATAGGTACTTTGATGTTTGCTGAACTGGGCATTGTAAGTTTTGGGGCTGGAAGAGAATAAGATTCTCAACGCTTTAATCAGGAAAGTATGGTCATAAGTAGTGTATTTGAGGATAGGATTTGGCACTAAACACTAACCGTGGTCATAATTATTTTGCAGAATGCTGTAGAGCCAATTAGACTTTTTTTTTTTTT
>VXAV01003736.1:304639-334778 GCA_013399715.1 Alectura lathami | reverse complement strand
TTTTTTTTTTTTTTTTAATTAGGAAAAAGCAGTGCATGGTTAAAGCAATGTTCTTTGTTCTTCTATGTGCGAGACCTAAATCACATAAACTTTCTGCAACTTCCCATTCTTCCAGCATTTAGGGTAAATACTGCTGCATACTGTGCATCTGCACAGCACTCATTGCAGTGCTCCTCCGGTTTCAGTTGGGGACCTCTAAAAATGTACAAGGATGCCAGGCAAACATCCTGCTACATTCTGCCACAGCAGTGCTGTAAGCAAATTGCTTTTAAAAGCACAACAATTTGTAATTTCGCCAAGTGGTGGTTCTAACAGCAATGACAGACAGGTCAGCACTAACCCGTGGCAGTGTGGATTCAACAGACCTTCTGGTACTTTGAATTACAATCCACGCGGTGGCCCCTGAGTTAGGTGTGGAATGGCTGTGGTGCTGGCTGATGGGCTCTTGTACCTTGGATGCAGAGTTTTTATGATGGCCAATACTCCGAAGCTCGTTCAGGCAATAAATTTACTTGCCTTTGAGTTTACAAGGCAATAAACAGTTGAGGCCTTTGACCTCAACATTTACCAAATACATTTGCAGCAGTTGTGTTTATTGACAACTATTTATAGGGAAGTATTTTATACTGAATTTCACATGGGAGAGAGAACGGCTTACCTTTGCAGTGCTTAATTCTTCTTTCTGATTTCCATCTCTACTTCCTGTCTCTCTGGTTTACTTTAATAGTAGAAGTTGCAGGTTAATGCTGCAAAATGCTTTGTTATTGACTAGAGCAATTAATTTAAGCCCCAATGTTTAGAATTTCCTCAATCTTTGTTTTGGATGTCTGAGATGAAATTGTACCTGTGTTACATTTTGCAAGGCCATTTGTAAAAGATTCATTTCAAATTCACTTATTAGTTTTACTAGGAATTTAGTGGCTTGAAAACATTCCCTTCATTAGCACACAAAGTGTAAAACCTGAAAATAACAGAAGTAATAATCCTTTTCCCTTACGCTAAGGGTGGTGAGGCACTAGCACAGGGTGCCCAGAGAGGCGGTGGCTGCCCTGTCCCTGGAGACCTTCAAGGTCAGGCTGGACAGGGCTCTGTGCACCCTGACCCAGCTGTGGGTGTCCCTGTGCCCTGCAGGGGTGGGACTGGGTGGCCTCTAAAGGTCCCTTCCAACTCCAACGGTTCTGTGATTCTATGATTCCAGGTTGGGGTTGTCACTATTTTCTGATGGTTTTAGTTATCATCCCAAAGGTTAAGGCCCTTCCGTGCATTCAGAATCCAGTGAGTGGCTAGCTTTTGCTGTGTGCTAATAAAGATCAAGATCTCCGTTCTGCTCATTAAAAATCTCTGCAGCTGGGGATTCAGTCCCATTCAGACATGTGTCTCATGGCGGTAATCAGTTGTCATACCAGTGCTGCTCGTAGTCCTGAGTTTGCTGTAGTTTCTGTCATGGATAAATGAAAGTTTGGCAGGCCCTGAGGTTACTGGAAAGCAGAAGGGCAACAACAAGGCTTTCATCCCTTCCTGCAACTGTCAGCTGAGCTCATACGAGGTGCACCTGAATAACTGTTCCCAGAGCAACCTCTGCTTTTGGCGTTGGGGCTTTTTGAATTGCATTGGCCCTGATCCAGCAAAATACTTGAGTTAATGTTTAATTTCAGGCATGAAGCATGGGACTTCAGTGTGACTGCTCGTAAGCTTAAAGATAAGCACATGCTCAAGTTCTTTGCTGGAAAATGGCCAGTGTACTTCTTATCTTCCAGCATCAAGGCTCTAAATACTCATTTCAATCTGATGAGATCTTATTGCTTGAGTTCTTTTAGAAAAAATATTTTGAATGCTGGGGAGTTCTGGTCATTCAATTGTAAATGGCTCACCAGATTCCTGCCCCTGTAAGTTGCTTCATGCTAAGTTTTGACAGGATATGCTGGAGAGATTTGGTCAGGAAATCTGTATGTCCCTTTGTAATTTGACTTTTTTCCTTTTTGAGCATATATAGGCAGGGTGCAGTAACATTATGAAGTCTATCAGAAAAATCATATTTAACCAGATGGTCAGGCTCAGGTGGGTTACACCAAGTAATTTTAGAACGTAGTGTTCAATATTTCAATGAATTAACATAAATGAGTCCAGTGCTGATTTTCGTTTGTGTGACATTAAGAAAATGGGCTTACTCAGTAGAGTGGTTCTGTTCACACAGGAAGGGGTTCATACACAGGGTGTCTTATGTATTTGCTATGTTTAAACAAGTAAGCTAGAAAAATGCTTTATCAGTGCAGCTTCAGCTTGCTTTGTGAATTATGTTTACAGCCTGTATCCCAGATTCACACACCAGAGATCAGTGAAAATAATACGACATGGCTCTGATTCACATTGAGGTGGTGACAAACTGGAGTTGTGGGGCAGGACACTTCAATTTCTTGACACTTCTGTTGTCTGCTTAATAAGGTGGCTGTGATGCTGGGCTGGAATTAAGGTCCTCTGATATGAAGGTGTGAGGGAAAGCCCATCGCTTTGCTGGATTGGGTTTTGGTTGCATACCAGAACCCTCCTAAGGAAATCCTGTACAGGGAAGCGTGGAAGGCTTGCCTCAGTGTGGATGTTTGGCTGAGTTTGCTGCAAAGCATAAGGAGGGGATAGGCCCATCTGTAGGGGTGAATGCATGCAGCTTCATTACAGCTAAATGTGAGTCAAAGAAGAAAAATGACATGGAGGAGGACAAGTGGGGAGGGACATCGCATTAGCAGCCTGCCTGTATGACACTGTAAAAGGCAACTCTAGATCTGTCAGCACAACTGTGCGTGCAGCATGCCAAGAAGCCAGATGCTGTTCCTGCTGCTGAAAGACTATTTTCCACAGTTCAGTGTTGGGGCTTTGTGATATAAATCCCTGCCCCATGTGTGGCTGTGGGTGTGGGACCTCACTGCTGACTGAAGTAGTGGAGGCGGAAGAAAGGGAGGAAACGTGTACTTACTTAGGCTAATATATAAAATAAAAACAGATAAATTGGATTGCAGACTCAATTTTAAAGAGAAAAAAATCCCTCAAAAAAAGAGATTCTTTGTAACACTTACTGATTTATTTGTTTAGGTAGCAGCATCCGCCTTCACTATCAGTGTCTCTCATCTGTAGTCCTCCCCACAAAGTCTAATTTCTAACAAAGCATTAGGAATAAATATATTATTTTTTAAAAGCATTGTTAACCTAATAGGAAGCATGCTTAATGTCACTGCCTTGTCTGCTTCATCTTCCTTTGCATGCATCCCTTCATGTGGCACGCATCCTGGGTGGAGGAGACATACTCAGGAATGTCCTTTGGAGGCCAGTGGACAGAAATCCCCCTAATAAAGCCACAGGTCCTTAAGGAATTATTACAACCCTCATATATTCTCCTGGCCCACTGGCTGTCCTCCAGGATCACTCCACATTGCTGCGAAAGGAGTTACAAAGGTGCTGTTCTCTGCGGCCCACAAGGACTCACTGAAAAAAAACCACAGTGAGGAACCTAAGCTGTTAAAAGAAAAGGGTGCATTAAAGACTAGCCATTAAGTTAAAGTTGGTCATAAATTTGCTGTTGAATCTTTTCATTTTTTTGATAAAACATGCAGAGTTTTTGTTTTGTACATAGAAAATATCTACTTCCATAGAAATTTTTGACTAAATCCCCAAAGAGATGTATTTTATGCTGAAAATCTATTTTTTTATATTACTTTGTGGTTTATTGATTGGAAATCATTATTTTCTGCTGGAAATTTGTCAGAAATGACTACCTTTTCTTGACATTTTCAGGAAGGGGAAAAGCATTGACCATTTTGCCAGCAGATTTAATAAGCTTCTAATACTTTCCTGGCATGCTCAAGTACTTTTTGGGCTTTAAATTTTCATTGTGACTGAGAAATTTAGGGCAGGAGAAGTAGATACTCAAACACAGCTGGAATAGGACAGAAAAAAGCACTATCTTCCAGTTTCCTTTGTGAAGCTTCCCAGCTAACTGGAGTCTAATCCCAGCTGCCAGGAAGTGGTTGTCAGATCTCATCAGTGCTTCGTGGCAATTTTATATCTGGAAGGTGCCCAGAGGAAAGCACCGAGTACCCTGCCTCCAGTATGGGCTGTGCCTGCCGTTAGTATGATCCCACCAGCCTGCTGGGAGCACCCTCGTGTTGGGGGTGTTTTAAACACTGATAGTCCGCTCTTTTCTAGATCAGCTGGCCACCATCAGTGACTTAACCTCACAATGGTTAAGTCAACAATGATTGAGACAACACAGCCCAGTTTTTGTTAAATATGAGACAAAAGAGACCAGTTTTTGTTAAAGTTAGACTGTAATCTTATGTTAAACTAATCAACATGCCACTGATCTAAACCATTTCATATTTTATGGCTTGATATCTGTTTTTTCCTATGTGCAATGAGTCCTGCCAAATGATCAGATCTCCAGAAAAATTTTGATTGATTTAGGGTTCCAAAATGGGAAAGAAAAAAAAAAAAAGGCCAAAAAAATTTAGATGTGAAAGGAAACTAAAGAGCTCTGAGGCCTTGAAATTACCACCCCGTGATCAGACTATTTTCCCTTTCTTATTTTTTTAATAGCAGCTCTGCAGAGGTAAAAGGCTGTAGGAGAAAACCACCAATGAACGATCTCAGTTTTCTCTGCAAAAACCAGAAGTGGCAGACTATTGGTATCACAAGGCACTTATTTAATTTGGCCCTTAAAGTTACAGGTTCTGGAGTGACCGCCAGGTCTAATGTATGTCAGCCTATTTGTCCATATTATTTATGTAACATTGAGTATTTTTTGGAATTGTGCTCCAGATGAGGAAGTCTTAAGGGCTTGCCTGTCTTTTCCATTGTATTAATTTCATACCAAAACAACTCCATCAACTTCAGAAAGCACCCACTGTTTTTACCCTACATAAATGAAGAGTTATTGCTGAAAGAAGGCATTTGTAGCTGATATTGTTTCCAACGGTGCGGTTCAGAAAGCTGCAGGACTTGCCCTGTGCCTTATAGGGTGCTGTGCTGAAGGGGACTCTCCTGGAAGTGACTTCCAGTATGAGCTTTGGTGATAGCGGTAACAGTACTTACCTTGTTATTAGTTGCTGTATACCAGTAGGCAAACAATGACTCTCATCTTCTAATTCTGGTATTGTTAAAAGTACCTGGAAGATGTCTGAGATTATAGAAAAATACATTTTTTTTCTTTTTGCTCAGAGTGAAAATATTTCAGAAATTATGCTTTGGACAAACACTTGAAATATGTCCTGGAAATGGAAATTGTTCTGATATCAGAAAGATCTCTTGGCATGCCTATAAAATTTTTATCCCAAATCTGGCCAAGCTGTATGGCTCTCAGAAGATTCACAGATGTTCACAGATGTTTAGAAGAGGCTCGTTAGAGTTTGGCAGCTAAATCCTCTGAAGTCCCCGTCTGAACTGAGCAAATTCAGTTTTCTCATAATTCCTTTTCTTTGCTACCAGTGCTCTCTCTGAAGTATGTAGGCATGGCAAAATGAAGGAAGAAGTGCCTGATGTGAACTTCAATGGAAAGAAATAGGAGGGGAGGAGAAGGTAGAAGTAGCAGCAAATAGAAGACAACCTGAGTGGTAGCTGCTAATTCTGCTCCTGCCTATCTGTTGTGAAGACAAACTCTGCCCTACATGAAGCGCTTGGATGCTGTGGCAGTAGGACCATAGGAATGTCGATGAGGAAGTGAATGATTCTGTCCTAAACACGCTGTGTAATGGCCACGTGTAAGATAGAGCCTGGGGCTCTCCGTTGAATGGAGGAATAGAAAATAGTGTTGCATAATTGTTTGTTTTCTGTACGAGCAAGGGTTTCTGCAGACAGCTATCTCCTGGGCAACCCTAATTCATTCCTCGAGCTGGTTTTTTACCTCACAAAGAGCAGGCACTGGTTCTAGGGAAAAAATTGTATGATCATGTAAAGAAAGCCTGTATCTTCAAGCGCACTCAGACACGGGCTGAAGGAAGTTTCTAGAGGCAACCTTAATTTTGGCATTTCCTAGCTTTTGAATTCTTGGCATTTCATTGTTAATGTGATTTTAGCATAGTTTTTGGGTATCATAAGTAAAAGTGATGCCTTCGACGCCCGTATTTCATCCTTAGCTCCAGCGAAGCGTTCCTAATCTTTTTCCGAATGAGCCTAAGGGGGCTTGTTTGTCAGGCTTCAAGTCCCTGACCAATTCTTCACAGCAGCATTTTAGGAAACAAACCTTGTGCCAGGATTACAACTGGTCTTCCAAGAACGCACATTTCATGTTTGCTGCCGCAGCTACGTGGGCAGCCACTCACCTCGCTTGGCGTACCCACAGAACCCAGGGCATAGGATGTGTCCCATAGCTGGGGGGCCTGTGTGGATTTGAGTGACTTTGTTCTGGAGCCTGTGTTTGCCTTTAATACCTGAAGCATTTTGAAAAACCACATCCGATTTCCCCTGTTGTAGAAGTGATCAGTCCCTTTGTCAGCTCAGTGGGAACACCAAGGAGATTCCTGGCTCTGAGAAACTCGCCATCTGTAAAATACTTCAGCATATTCTTTTCATTCTTATGTCACTAAGGACATATTTAACCCCACCACTTAATGAGGAACATGCATCTTTAGAGGTACTCACATAGTTAAATGCTTTGTTGAAAAGAGATTGATTTAAACATGACACATCTCTGAAAATCAGCCCATTCACCAAGCACCTGTCCAAATTCCTTGCTTAGCCAAAGGGCTCGTTTGCACCTTCTAGGCACTGCTCTGAGCAGCAGCAGCAGTGTGGAGCTGTACTGCTTCTTGTAGAATCATAGCAAAATGGGGCTGACAGGCATGTGGCGCAGAGGTCCTTGACGGCATGGATGCAGCCTGTGGTTATTGCTCCCTAGGAGAAGTAAACCAGCCTGCAGCCTGCTCCTTCTTTTCAGGCAGCAACTCAGGAGCATGTGAAGGGTGGACAACTGGCTTCAGAAATTGTTTGGGTGGTGGAAACTGCATGACTGTGACCCCTGTTTTTCTCATGGAGTTCCTGAACTTGCCTGAAATAGTGTACACGGTGCCACAAGTACGCTCCTGTGACAAATATCAGTCAAATGTAGACTGCCAGCTCTGGAGCAGCTCATCTGGGCTGCAGGGTGTGTCCTCCTGAGTCTCCCTCTGGGAAGAAGACTCCCGGGAACAGGCTGTGCAAACCAAGCTAACATCCATGACATTGTTTTTTCCAAGGGAAAGCTGGGATGCCTGGAGGCTTTCCTGCATGCACATGCATGCTAGGCAAACTGAGAGATCCCTGGAAGTTCTGTTCCTGCTATTCAGGCACCCAATGTCTTGGCAGGTGGTAGAGGACAGAAAAAAAATGGCCCAGCCAGCCAGAAGGTCTGAACTCACTCAGTCTGCATGCTTGTGAAGACAGCCCTGGCTATGCCTATGTCCTTCTTGACAGTTGTTTTGTGTTTATGTAAGATTTTTCAGTTTTTTTTTTTTTTTTTAAATCTATTTTTCAAATAATATCTCAGAATGAAGTTTCCCACCTGTGTGTAATAAATGCATGCTGGGGTATTGTGTCGAGGGCAGCACACACAGTAATACTGTGGATGTTTATGGATCAAAGTGCAGAGAAACATTTGGCCAACAGACTGTGAATCCTCATGGGAAGTGGCACAAGGGTTTTCCAAACCTCAGAATTAAATACTGAAAATAATTGTCTGGAAGGTAATAGTCCCCCTGAATGGACTAATGGCCTGTCAGGTTTCATGTTTCCTTCAGTCACTTTTGAATTCATAAAACGTTCCAAAATACTCTGATCCAAATTTGGGTCTCAGAACTTTGGGTTTGTGGGACGAAGCTTTTCACTCTAACGTTTTACCTGGGGCCAGTTTCTGTTTGCCCTGCTCACGCGGATAGCCTGAGTGAGCCAGGTGAGCGGAATTTGGGTGCAGAACTCAATTTGTCTATACTCTGTCAGCAGAAATCCAGTGAAAACCTTAGTGAGGGTGTTGGTGGTGTAAGTGTCCAGCTGCTAAAATACAGATGTCGTACGGCTAAACTGGATTGATCCAGAATGGTATTTCCCTGGCAAGGTTTAGCATTCTTAACGCAAAGTGAACCCTCACAGTAGGGCCTCTTGTGCTGTAGATTTTCTACTTTAATGAGGTAGATATTTAATCAATTGTGGAGAATACTGGTATCTGCATTTTGCATGTGGTTCAAATAACAATGAAATTTATACGCAGATGAAGTAATTGAAGCATAGCCTGATTTCAGAAGGGTGCACAGTCCTCACTGCAGTGTAATTCGAAGAGATTGGGGATCAATCAAAATGTTTTAAAATTAAGAGTTTTCTGCAGCTGGGACACTCCCAGGCTGAGCTACTTTGGTTTCAGTTTATAGCTCAACGTTTTTTCCCCAAGTCAAATGGTTTATTGTACCCAGGATTTTTTAACTGTCACATCTGAAAATGAAAAGTATCTTTAAAAACCTGATATTCCATAGAGATCTAAACCTGCGTTGAGCTGTGACCCAAACGTACCCGAGCTTTAATGGCAAGAAGTTTAAAATTTAAATCGAGATCCACATTTCACATGAGTTCCTGTCCCTATCTGTCAGAATTTGCATGGAATATTCAGCTAAAATACTTTGGAATTTGCCTTTACCTCACTGTTCTCATACCAGTTACAGCTCTGGCAATTATTTATTGCCTCTAAGCACGATATTAGCTCTTGTTTACCAAAAAATCCTTATCCTTACAGTGATCCATACCACACCATTTGGTTTATATCTCCACCTGCAAACTCTGGAGTACTGGAAATTTGGATACGAACAGGGGAGAGCCAGAGAGCCATTACCAGATTTTCATAATGTTGCTTTACAAATGTATGTTATTAAGTTATTCTCTGGGGTCCAATTTCTGATGCATTTTCTTGCTTATTTGCCATGGATTGGAGCTATTCTGAGGATAAAAGAAGCAAACTTTGGCAATCAAGCTCTGAACCAATGCCCACTGGGTGCAGTGGAGGTCTGCCATTGCGTAGCGGGGTTGAAGGATAGGACAGTCCAGTCACTAGGAGTAAGGACTAAGACAAATGTGTTGAACTGCAGTTAAGCAGATTGTTTAGCTGTTTTTCAGAGTGGTGTAGATTGTTTCTGTTGTGTGGTTTTATAGCTGACAGTTAACTGAGAATCTGTTAACACAGAGCCTCATGTAGCTGAATGATGATTCTTAAATCCATTGCTCTTATGTGTGGGTTTCATGAGAAAATTCCAGTAGTCCAATATTCCAGTGTATTTGGAGACTCACTTTATTTCTTTTATTGATAGGTACACTGAGGGGTATTTTTATAGCTTAAAAAAAGGCAGTAAAAACATCCTAGTAGAAACAATATGCAAAATGAAGTGCAAGAAGTAGATAGAACGTAGAACACCATGTTAAGTAATAAACAAGAGTCACTCACGTGGAAGTCATTACAGACTCAGGTCTTGCAGTATGGATTCTATAACAAACATATACAAATAAAAATATTGAAAGAATTGCATTGAATAGAAAAGCGTGGTTTAGTTTCTATGATAGTTTCAATATTTCAAAACAAAACACTTCAAAAAAATCCTCTGAAACATGTTTGCAAGTTTTTGCATGATTTTCTATTAATTTTCTTCCCCATTTGAAATAAGTTACATAGCATCTTTCTTTTTATTTCAAACTGTAATCATTCATTAGGAAAAACTTGAAATAAGCTGTTTGTCATGTTTTCCAGAATACCACCTCTTCAGAGTGCATTGTGGAATGGTGTCTTGGTAGATAAAGGATGCACATTTTCAAAATTCCTTCCAAGGATGTTTATTTTAGGATGCACTTTAGAAATGACTTCTGATATATTTAGATCTTGATTTGGAGTAGAATAAATACTGGTTCTGTAATGGGACATACCACCTGGCAGCTAGCGGTTACACCCTGTGCTTATTGCTCTTTCTTTCTTTTCCTAGAATTATTGTTTATGTAGTTTCTTCTCCCTCACCTGTTTCTTGAGCCAGACCATCAGTGGAAGGTACCAGCACACCACTGAGGCTGGACTTCACGAGCCAGCCCCTTCCAGCCTGGGGTATTCTATATTCTAGGTTACACCACAGAACAGGTGCAGGCCAGGCTGCCTTCAGGGTGAGTGGCTTTGCACTGTGCTTCTCATCCCTCTCTTCTGACTGCTTGGCAGCTGGTGTGCTTAGAGCAGTCCCAAGCTGTGGTGGTTCTGCTCCCTCTCCTGTCAGCTCAGAATGGACAGAATGCTGCCTCTTCCCCCACCAGCAGACCCCTCTGCTGTCCTCTCTGCAGGAAGAGGTGAAACATGAGCTTTCCTAGTATTTAAAAAAAAAAAAAAAAAAAAAAAAAAAGAATTAAAAGAATTTTCAGAAAGATGCACAGAGCTGTTCCCTTTGAGCCCTTCTGTGCCGCCGCAGTAGCACAGAAGGGTAAGAGTAAGGGATGCAGCGGGAATGGGGCCACTGCACTGGCTGTGTTCTCCAAACCTTCTGGTTCCTGATGCTTCAGTTGCTGTAGTTTAGAAGCACTTGCCAAGAGCAAAATTCTCATTTGAAATACGATTTATGGGGTAAATTACAACGTAGTTAATTGGGGAAAACAAAGCCACACCAAGTTATTTAGCAAAATATTTTGAAAAGTGATGTAAATTGTCCCCTTTTCTGCAGCATTATTGAAGTTGTATGGTGAACATGAGAACAAATTACGAAGTGCATTCAACCTTAAAAAGGAAAAGAGAAAGGAGTTGCCAGTGTGAAATAGCTGACAGCAGCTACCTGTGACATACACGGGGAAGACAAAGGTTAGGAATGCGGCGTGCTTCAGAGCGGAAGATTCTCTGTGTTTTGCCTTCTATATCAATAAATGAAAATAGAGTTTTGTGGTTAGAATATGGCTTTAAGTGCAAAGATAAGAGCCCAAATAAATACTAGCACTCCCCCATTCCTGCGGGAAGCTGGTGGCCTGCCCACATAATTTGCTGATAAAGTCCCATCTGTTAAAACAAAGTGCTGCAGCACTAGTAATAAATTTCAGGCACAGACCAAGAGAGGTTATTTTTGCATGACAGTCTTTGGTGAGCTTTATTTTAAACCAGAAATGTATTTGAAACTGAAATATAGATGATAGCATTGGCTTTAAGTTAGCTTTACATTTTTACAGGGCAAATGAGAAGCCCTGTTCCACTTTATTTCACTGGTAAACAGTGTTGCATGATAAACTGTTATGAGAATAAAGTCATAGGGAAAACTCTGCTTCACAAATGACATACATAGAAAAACAGCAGATGTCTGATGAAGTAAAGAACCAGCTTATTGCCAAGTCTTTGGAAAACAAAATTAATTTCCTTTCGTCTTTGATAATGATGATGTCATGTTGTAAATAGGAAGAGCCTGCCATGCTCATGGAGTTATTAAAGAAGAAATGTAAGACATGCAGCAGGTCAGAAATACGGGTTTACTTACCAGTGCTGTAACCATAAGAGTATTTATAGACATGGAGGAAAAAGAAGCATGGTAGTGTTGTAGAACGTTGCATTTTGTCTTATTCAAAGCAGAAGTATGTAGTGAAACAAAATTTATGAATGTCCTCTTAATTAGTTCAGAATTCTGGTTATTCCGTGTGAAGGAGAAAGGTCTTCTTGGCAGACAACTCTTTTTGTTGAGATCTTACTTCAAGGAAAATAAAATCTTTTTGTGAAGTTAAAATAGTTTGCCTTCTGTTTTTCCCTAATGAGGCCTAAGCCAAGTGAAGATAGTGGCTGAATGGACATGGCCTTGGATGTTTTAGTGGGTAGAAAAGATCTCAAGGAAACAACAACAACAAAAAATTATATAGACGTTATTCTTAATTTTGAAATTCTTAACTTTGCTCTTTTGATTTTGACAAAATGGTGTGCAGTGAGCAGATGTAATCTTTATTTGCAGTATCTTCTTTTGGTCACTAGATGTCCCCGCACGCTGTTGGAGTAACTGCCAGGGTGTGGTTCCTGGTAAACAAAAAAGGTAAATCGGAAAACTAAAGCTGTGCAAATTCTTTGAGGGTATGTAGGAAGCTGTCCCGTTAAAGAAGATTCTGTGGTCTTTGTGTGCACTTGAACGGTGAGGGAGATGGTACTGGAGTGGACTGGACCTTCACCACAGACACAATGAAAATTACGTTTGTTCGTGGAAACTTCTGAGGAGATGCGCGCTGGGTCCATGATTACTTCAGTAGTCAGACATGGTTTGGCAAAGCTTTGGTGGCTCAGTTTCCTCCCCTGGCGGTAACCATTACACGTGTGTAGGGGTGGTGGTATTTAAAATGGGAGGCTCCTTAATGAGGCATGAAAGTAAATGCCATGTATATGCATCTTCATGCCTATGGGATCCCACAGCCCTGCAAGCATTTTGACTAATGTTGTTTTAGCAGTGTGCATAGTAGAAATGTTCCGTGTTACACTGTGCATTTTATGTGATGTGGCAGGGCTGGGAGTAGTACCTAATGAAGCAAAACCCTTAATGTAGACCTGTTCCATAGAAGACTTGCATGTAATTCTGTTTTTTTCCTCTTTGAGTACTAAATAAGCACATTCTGATGGATCTGGCTGCTAAACTCTGTCTCCGTGTGAACAGCAGAGTGCTGTTGTCACGGCTGCACCTGTTCTCATGCAGGTTGCAGAACTGGGTTTTTCTTGCTACTAACCACCGGTTTGCTCCATATGGAGGCCAGGACTCACCTGCTGGAAGCTCAGCTTTGGGGAGTGCTGGGGCAAGCAAGCTGTCATCCAAACTTGTCATCCAGTTGTTGGGACTCTCATTGGGCTATCTCAATGGCATTATGTGCCTTAACTTTATAGGTGGCTTTTCGCCACCATTAAAGATTTGAGAGTTGAGTGCAAACCAGAAATACAGAAAGCAGAGCAAAACGCTGCAGAAGTAATTGCAGTTTCTGATTAACAAGGGAGAAATAGTGCCAGAATGTAGTGTAAAATACCAAATAAAACTCTCAAGAGGAAAAGAACATGTGACAGACACAGTTACCTTCAGCTGAAATGTCTGCATAGGGACTACTAAATTGCTTTTATTGTTACAACTCTATTTTTGCATATATGCCTAAAAGTTTACGGACATTTACTTTAGTGTTAGCTGCCCTATTTGACTGCTCACACATTGTTATAAAAATATATATATATATATTTTGGGTTTGCTGAATACCTACAAAATTACTCTGGGTATTAAAATGCACCCAAGCTGATAGACTGCATGTTTGTTAACCTTAGACGCTTGGCCCTTTAGAGCCCACCTGCCAAAGAATATTTCACTCCGAAAGAATCAGCTGAAGTTCAACAAGTGGGGCTGTTCACGCAGAGGTGAGGCCTGCTAGTATGCTATCCAAATGCTGAGAGCAATCTTAGTTTTCTTCACTAAACTACTTCAGGTTTTCTGCAGACTCAAGCACGTACCTTATCCTGGAAAGCTGGTTTTCTGTGCATGCAGTCCCTGAATACCTTAACAAGAAAACCTTTGAAGGTACTCTGCTGTGCACCTGGGGAGTCCAAAGCTCTGTTCCCCACGTCTCCTCTCCCACAAACACTATACTGTGGGTGAACCAATTCCAAACAACAACTGTTTTGCAGTATTTGTTTTGATTAGGGGATCCATGGCTATCCAGCTGCAACAATGGCTCTTAAAGTAAAAGTGACCCCTTGGAATTCTTGCATCCAGTACGTTTGTTCACATTTCAACTGGATAACTGATTTTTTTTTTTTTTTATTGTGCTAATGGGCTGTTATTCATATGTGGAAGCCATTTACTGCATGCCCTGGATGGAAACAGACTCATATTTCAGCTCTGACTATTTAACACTTAATAAGGTAGCCACCTGCTTTTAAGGTTATTCCAGCATATTCAAATACTCTTTGCTATTCATTGTGAATACCAGGATTATTTTTGATCTCCTGTAATGAAACAAATAGACAAACCAATTTAAGCACTGAATAATAATAAAAAAAAAAGTCTTGTCCCTCTAATTTTCTAAAATTCAAACAACTTTGTGATAACACCTTATAAATCACTTAGAGTTCTGTAAGTTTAAGGCCGGGCCTGTGTGCAGTGAATGTTTGTTCTTCCCAACATGACACAGTGAAACCACAAGTGCATAGCAGGGTGAGGGCAGGTGCTGAGCTCCTGTCACACTGAGCACTGCCTGTTCCCCTCAACCCTGTCCAAAGCTGTCTGGAGCATTCCTGCTGAAACCTCAGACCAGGAGAAATGATTCTGTGCATCTGTTCCACTTTGCCCCCAGATTTTGTCATGGCTCATGAACCTGCATCTGGGGAGCACAGAGTACAAGCCAGAAATTGGCAGGGAGGCATTGCAAACATGGCTCGAAGCCATGTACTTCTCATTTTGGAACTGGCTGCTCAGGACTTCAAACAGCTTGAGAAGTCCTCTAATTTACAGTGGCTGGCATTGCTGCAGGGACAGAATTAGGACTGTGTGGTGGCTGGAGTGGGGGAAGTGTTACCTTAATGCAGCATTTCCTGTTTCTCTAGTTCTTGCTGTTGGATTGTGATGATGAGTATATAGGACAGGAACATGATTAATACCATATTGTCAAGCTCCAAGATGCCAGCCTTTTCTATGCATTGCCAGAATGGCTGGAGTTTGCTGAGGTAAGTTTTCCTTCTGGGAATAAGCACCCTATTGCCATTCCCCAGTGCAGTCAGCTCGCCAGGTCAGCGCTCTGTTGCGCACTAACTGTGTCACTTTTGGTGGTTATCTGAAAGAAAAAAGCAACACCTCTTTTGTCTCCAGCATGTAGATGTGGGGAGAAAGGTAATGGAGCAAGAGATCCGCTTAGTTTGCTTTTTTCTGGGAGAGCTGAACTGTGAATTGTTCCAACGGAGAGAAAGGCTTAGGATGGGTTTGGACAGGAAGGTGGTACTGCTTCTGGCAGCCTTGCCTAGAGCAGAAAATGTTCTATGGCCTGGCAGCTCTATTTCTAGAGTTATAATTCTTGCTGTAGGGCTCGCCATTGCAGCATCCTTGACAAGGGCATTCTGGAGGGGGTAGTGATCTTTTAGACAAATACTCTCTAGTTTGAAAATCTCTTGAAAATCAAGGTATTTTATGGTTAGCCAGTGTAACAGCAAGGAAACTATCTGCCTGCAGTGCTAGTGGGTAGGAAGAGGTGCTGCTGCCTTTGGTATCAGCTGGAGGCTTCCTGGTGCTGTCACTCAAAGCCCAAACGGCCTGCGGTGCCAGAGCCGGGTGGGAAGTGAGGAAGGCATCCCTCCCTGAGGACGGGTTACCACTTGAATGTAATGCAGACTTCTGGCTTGTCAGAGGTGGTAGAAAGCATTCCTCGCAGATGTTGCTGTATGAGAGCACAATATCAGTAAGGACTCAACAAAGCTTCCAGACCATGGATTCTCTTGGTAATCCGTGAGCACGTGTCCTCACTCCGAGGGAGCCGCAGTGCTCCTTGGAGCATTTCCCTCTGCCCACATGCCTAACCTCTGTCCTGCTGAGTCGTAGCTTCAGCCAGCTCCTGCTCTTCCACGTGCTAATCTTGGCGAGACACCGGGACAACCGAATGTCTGTTGTACTACCCTGGGCTGTAAACAACAGACAAAGCCATGTGTCATCGACAGGCATTCTAATCCAAACAGTGGTGTGAGCGCCTGTGCACCGTTGGGAGCATTTCTGTAGCATGCTAGGCATGCTAGGGGGACAAAGGATGGTCTGCGTGCCAAATATCTCTAGCACAGACAGGGCTTAGACACGTGTGCTGGACAAAAGCAGAGCAATAGTAGCGGAAGTACTTAGTAAAGCAGTTGGAATGATTTCTGGCCACTTGTAGTTTTCTTTCTTTTGATGCAGATAAGTGAAGAGAATAATGTCCTTTAGGAGAGTGGCTCTGCTTTGGGGGAACTGGTGAGCATCACGAGGGGCTGGTGGCAGGCAGGGACTGTCAGCAGTCTTGGCGATGCTAGCAGGAAAGGATTGTTTTGGTCCTTGGTGCTGCTGTTTAAACTAGCTGTTTCTTTGTATAAAGCATAGGATTTTTGTAAAAATAAAAAATTAGTGACTTTGGAACTTGCTAGCCAATGTTGGAGTGAACCAGGGCTTTTCTGAAGCAGATGAATTCTGTCAATTCATGGATCATATTTAGCCTTTTTACCGTTACAATGAGATTTCAAAACTGTGCCTTCCTCTAACCTCATCTTTAAAATGGGAATCAGGATACTGGCTGTGTTATGTCAGGTGTTTAGGATGCAGATGAGACAGGGAACCAGTCAGAAGCCCACTGAATTGGAGTAATTTTCAAAACCTGAATCTGGCACAACCCTGTATGTACAAGGATCTGTCATCCTCTTTTGTTCCCAGTGTCAGCAGCAAGCAGAATAATTTGAAATTCTGTCTTTGTTAGGGATATGTGTGCCGTAGTAAACAAGCAGCATACTAGCAATGGGCTGAACTATGGTCTTAGCTATTTTCTTGCAAGGGCCAAGAATATACAGATTCTGTAGCTTTGGCCTTTGCTTATTTTATTTTTAAACAACTTGTTCCTGGCTGTAATAGGGAGCAAATTATCTTGAGCAGCATGATAGTTTACATATTTTCAGGATATTCGTCTTTCCAGAGAAGACACAGTTTGAGCTTTTGAAGGAAGAGCATACAGCACAGAGTTAAAGTGTTTAGCAGTCCTCATGTGCCCTGTTTTCACACACCAGCATAAGTAGTTATCATCTCCCTCTTTCTTTTGTGAGTCACACAGAAAGCTCGAAGCCAAGCTCATGCTGGGCAGTGAACGCTGTGTTGTGGGATCAGCAGCAGTACCTTGGTCTCCTGTGGCAGGTCACAGAGCAGAGCAGGTGAGCTGGTGCCCGCTACTTGGCTTTGCCTGGTGGTAGAATTCCTCACAAAATGTACACCCCAAATCCAGTGGTCAGAGTTGACTGAAGGATGTGTGCAGCCAGAGACAGAACGCTGCGTACAGCGTGCCTCGCGGCACCTCTGTGCGCAGTGGCCATCACGGGAGAGAGCCGCTGCGATGTGCTGCTAATGCTGCGTACGCGTTGCGCGGGCTCTTGCTGCAGGAATGCTGACACAAACAAAAAGGAGATAACTTGGAAATTCTATTGCTCCGTTTATGTTATTATTGTAGTTAATGGTCTGTCAGCGTTTCCATTATAAATCCCTATTTTCAGGGTTTTATAACTCAGCCGTAAAAATTCTCTCCAGCCTGAATTTGGCATGTGTGTTTTCAGCCTGTGAGCACGTGTTGTTTTTTTTTTTTAACAAGTTTGTTTTTTTTTTTTTTAAATAGAACTGCATTCACAATTTTTAAGGTATAGAATTGCCAGAAAAGAAAAAAAGCCAACAGAAAATAGGTGATTGGTTACAGATGCTTTCTTTGCACTCATATAACTCAAAAATTGCTGAGTTATTTCAGCTGTAATTGTGGGTATGTGTAAGGTTAAAATGGTGGATTTAGTACTGTTCCCTCCTTTATGGTGTTGGTATTTGACAAGCAAATAGAAAACAGACCCCGATACTGTATACACTCATGTATAAGCTGACCCGTGTGTAAACTGACCTCCCAAACTCGCCCCACTTCTAGGCCAGATTGTTCCGATGTCAGCAAGGGTGGGCATGCAGGGAGTGGGGGACAACATCTTAGATTTTGGTGAATTTCTTCTTCTTTATTCCATTGCTTCCAATAGGCCTGTGCTGGTGAGTAGTTGCAGAATCCAGGTCAGGCAGGTGGTGTTATTAACAAAGAGATACAATAGACACATGTTTCCACACATTCTGAGTCTCAGCTTTGTCCATCTTGTTTACAGAGAGGCTGCCCTCTGTCTGAAACTCACTCCGGAGAAGTTTACACAAAGGTGAGTGTAAACCACATGTTTTACACTGAAAGGAAAAGATACAAGGGGGAAGACCAAGAGCTTATGTCTGAATTCTTTGCTGTCTGCACACACAGACTTTTCCTACTAATCTCCCAACAATACCCGTGGTTCTTGATTTATGCTCACTCAGAAAGAGGTGACTGACATTTAAATAGAATTTTGTTTAAGAATCTCATTTCCACAAATTAATTTGCTTCCAGATTAATCAATTACCTTAAGAATTGATGCCAAGAGCAGGCTGTAATAAAGTCCATAGAATTTTTTTCCTGTAGGGTGCTCTCTGCATTATGTTTTGTTGTGCATAAGAGTAAAATATAACATATCTTCTCAGTAATGAACAGATTCTTGCACACTAAAGAAAGTGTACAAGAAATTATACCTATGTGGTAGTGATTCCTGCCATTACTGTACTTTGATATTTTATAAGCACAAGTGTCTAGAAAGTATGTAAAATTATGGTTGTGGAGAAGTATTATCTGATTTGATTTTTTTTTGCATCTTATCAGATATATGTTTTTGTATTTGATTCTTTAAATTTTTGCTATCCGTACTGAATTTTTCCTTGATGTTTTTAACATCCTGTGATATATAACATCCCATCATATCTGAAACATTCCTTTACATCAGTATGAAAGGTCATGTACTTGGGCTGTTTTTCATTTCATGAACATCTGGGCTTATGAGATTAACAGAACAGTATACCATTGCCTTCTTTTTGGTCATTTTTATTAATAACTTGCGAATAACACTTGTCTTCTACCATGTGGATTATACTGCTGTTGGGGCAATTTCCTTGATATAGTAATGGCTGCTGGTTAACCCCTTACTCGCAACTACTGCTGTTACTTGCTTAAATGCATTTCCTTATATGTTCAAAAGGATAGTCCTGTGCACTTTCGTGGGGTGGAAACAGTTCATTTGCCTGAATACACGCAGCCATCACCATTGTGCATGTTGTAAGGTATCCCACCTGGTCTCCAGCTGTTGCTCTGGAGAAAGGCCTGGGTCTCCTGTAGGTCCTGTGGTCTATGTGCCAGTGCTGTGCAGCTGTCTCTGGTACTGTGAGGTGTTTTCAGTGTCACTGGGTGCCTGTGTTTACATTAGAAACTTATTTCTATATTTGTGATGAGCACAGTCAGGGCTTGAGGTCCTCCCACAGTGCAATGAATGAGCCATATGATTTCTGGTTTAGCAAAACTAGGAAACAAGAATGAGAATAATCCAAAACGTGTGCCAACAAAGGCTTCACTGACCATGTGGTGGCTTTATATTCTGCACAGGCCACACAGGTAACTTGGTTACAGCCAGCCATATGGGACATGGAAGGTAATCTGAAATTATCTAAATGGCCTAAAGCAGCTTTTCTCTGCATAGATACATGATCATTTTCAAGTTTTGGAACAGCTAGCATCAGATTTTTGTGTTGTTCCCTAGCAATGATGTAAACCTCTCATTTCTCTTTGTGTAAGGTGTGAAATAGCGGATTGTAAAGCTCTCACTGCTTTGAGAGTGAGCAATCTTCAGTCAGTGATTTGGGCAGACTGAAGGCTGGGAAAGGAGAGAAAAAGAAAACATGGAGGGTAGATCTGAAGAAAGGTTTTCAGTAGAAGGAGAGGGGCTCGGGCAGTGCTTCTGACTCCATGCCTTTGGCAGTGTCATACAAGTCAGAGGGACCTTAAACAAGTTCCTGCTTCCCATCTATGGCTGGTGGAATGTTTTCTGTGCCCTCTGTAACATACACAGCATAGTTTTAGGTAGCGTCTTTACATCCTCACTGTCCCTTTTGCCGTCATCACTCTCCTCACTTCCTCTGTGCAGCCACTTTCCCAGCTCTCCTGTTTACAAACAGAGAAGCATTTTGGTCTTAGTGTCAGCAGGTTTGTCCTAACTGGACCATTTGTCTTATGTTAAAGACTACGGTCAGCCACTGGTTTTGTATCAGACAGTGACAGCATTCAGTGTAATGGAGTTTATCAGCCAGAGGTTTGGAGGAGTTGGTTCTACACCTGCAGGGAGAAATACAATAAACAGAGAACTACAGTCTTGGAGATTAAAAGACTCCATAGTAAGTCACCAGTCTTTTAGCCATCTTTTTTTTTCTCTTTTGTCTGTGTATTTGTATGTTTTGTGGACTGTATTGGATCTACCATAGCAATTTAATGGATTTTGGCCACAAGATGGCATCTGATTTCATAATCTTCCTTTGCAGTATCACATTTTTTCCTGTCTTGATGGATTAATGCCCAGTTTTCTCACAGCAAATTATAACCTACTTTCCTTCTGCCTTAGGGAATGCCTTCAGGAGCAAATGCAGTATGATTTTCCATGGCATTCTTAGTTCCTGATGCCTGGAACTGCCAGCAGTGGCGATGGGCTTGGTGACACTCCCTGTGAATCCTTTCCTCTGTAACCCCCATCCTCCATCCTTCCAGTGTGTAACTGTTGCATTTGTTGTGATTGTTGCCTGGTAAATGAGAAGTGACACAAAATGGGCTTTGCTCCTGTCAGCTGTGAAGTGATGTGAAGTCCCTTCAGGTTGTTGGCAAAACTCTTATTGGACTGGGCCCCTGCTTCCAGAAAAATACCCTACAATTTCTTAATTCTAACTACATTTTCTAAAATTACAGATAATATGTTTTTTTCTTTTTTCTGCTTCAGGGCATCTCCCATCTGGGGGAAAACAAATAGCCAGATTTGGAGGACAAACAGGTAATCTAGCCTCCTGAGGAGACTGGGAATTCTCCCTTGGCAAGTTCAGGAGAAATGGGCAGCTAAGATTTATCAGGGAGTCAGACAGCAAACTGCAACAGCAGCCAGTCCACAGAAACTTGGAGAATGGGAGATGGAGTAAGGCTGGATCTTGATTTGCAAAGGGAGAACTGAATTATTCAAATGGGTTTGGGTTAACTGTGTAAGAACTAATGATTTCATGCAGCTAATCAGGGTGCAGGTATCATGCAGTTTGGAAAGTACTGGCTGATGTGAAAGAAGTAATTTACCTTTTTCTTAGTAACTTGAGCAAATAACATAAGTGTGAATTGCTGCAGAATATTTTATAAAATGGAACAGATTATAGCAAACTTGCCAACAACATAAGAAGGCAAAAAATAAAAGTGGAGTTGAAGAAGAGATTAGAGAGAATCATAGTGCTGTTTGGTGGCTTTTGCACACAGCTGTTTGGTGCAACTCTGGCTCAGAAACTCCCTGTCCCTTTGACTGCGGGAAGCTGGTGAAATTCAGTCGAGAGAGTTGTACTGCATTTATCCTGTATCACACAATCCTCCTTCAGTATCTGCTACTTTCCCTCTCTCAGGAACAATGCTGAGCTTGGAAGATTTTAGGTGTGACCTAGGAGTCAGTTTCTGTGTTCTTTCATGTGTGCTTAGGTGCTCAGCTGCTGATTCTTAACCAAGGGCTATCGTGTTGGTTTAGTTTGTGGAAGCCTGTGTGTGAAAGCACCCTTCCTTTCACAGTCACATAGGCCATATCCTCTCTGAGCAGTCACAGAAACCATTTCCTCTCTGTTTTGCAACAAGTAACTACGGCACCTGTGTTCTTCACTCATCCAAGGAAGCAATACTAGGAGGTGCCAAGTGTACTTTGAAATTTTTTTAAATAACAGTCCAGCTGCTGGAGAAAGCCTCAGCAGAATTGCATATCCAGATGACCCCTGCAGCCCACCAGAAATGTCTGTAGAGACTTCACAGATTAAAGACCACAGGGTAGGAACCTCTGTCAGCCAGGATGGGAGACCACCTCGGGATTTCAGGTGTGGGTGGCACCTGGCAAGGAGTCAGGGACAAGCACCCAGTGAACGTGAGACTGTAGGCACCAGACAGTTCAGCCTCGTTGTTACTGCTGAACTGATGGATCCAGAAAAAAGGGAGAATTATCTTTGCAGTCTGGTAACCCTGTATGAAATGTAAGTGAAGTGGGAGTTCACAAAAGAAAGACCAGCTTCAGGAAAAGTGATAAAAGCTGAAGCAGTGAAAATTATTTTTAAACAAGAAATTTAGTGAGGAATGGAACGATTAATCATGGTTTCTGTGCTGATGAAGCTCATACTTGTGGTTTTTTTTTTTTTTTTTATTATTTAGCAAGGAACAAACTCTGATTGAAGCTTTTTATGTGTTGGAGCAGAGGTAAAGGCACTTTGCTCTGTGGATTCTCAGTGCCTGATGAAGGCTAAGCTTGTCACATTTGTTTTTCTCAGCTGTGGGATACACTGCTGCTCTCCTTCCATGGAGGAGATGCACCTGCTTTTCAGAAATTAAAAGCCACTCCCTCTTAGGGCACGGTTTAGCGGACATAGTGGTGATGGGTTGATGGTTGTATTAGATGATCTTAGAGGTCTTTTCCTGCCTTAATGATTCTATGTGGCCGAAAATGACAAGTAGGGATGTCTGTAGAGAAGACAGGCAAAACCCTCTGTGTTTCCAAATGGCATTTTCATAGAAGCTCTGTTAACTTTATTAAGTGATTCTTTCTGTAGATACTTATCCTAGCACCTCAGAGACATGTCTTCATACCCACAACATTCCTGGGAAGCAAGAAAGGGTTGCTATCTTATTTTCCGTGTGAAGGATTAGATCACAGGGAAATTTTGGCTGGGATGACAAAACTATTTAAGTATTTAATTCCTAGTAATAACTTAAGGCTCTGTAAAAAACAAACAAACAAACAAAAAATCCCTTGAAGGATCTGGTGCTAGCAGTTTGCCCAATATCTCACTGCAGTTGTGTAGCAGAGTAGAAGTGTGGTCTGTCTTCCCTACACCTGGCTGCACTCTGCTCAGCAGGCTGTCTTCCTCTGGATGGAGACAGATGCTGCGCTACGCTGAGGAAGGTTAGCGCCTGCCTACCTGCTACAGCCACCCCAAGGGTGCTTGTGTGAGTCCTGTTTCAGACTAAAGGAGCTGAGCTAGCTTAAGTGATGTAAATAGCAAGTCTTCATGAATTTTGTGTGCGATATAGTGCTTCCATGAGCAATTTTCCTAGCAGACTGATAGGGCTGAAGGCTGTCGCATTTTCCACAGGTGTTGCTAGATGCAGGAGGGGATGTTTGTTGAGTAAATAACTTTGCATGTTTCCATTCTGCCTGAGCCCCCCTTCAGCGCTCTGTGTTTGAAGAGACAAGAAAAAGCTGCTGTTAGCAGAATTTCCTCTTGTGCTGAGACTTTGCTTGAGGAACTCACTGGTGCGTGTTGGTGAAGTGTCCTTCAGGTAATTAGTTGCTTCTCAGTGCATTTCACACAAAATAGCTCCTATTTTCTATGTGAATGTTGAAGAGCTGACTTTCAAATGATGTACAGGTAGTCTAGAGAATATTTCAGCTAACAGTTTAAAAAATTGTTTTAAATGTTGTTTAATTTTAAATTCTCTTACCAAGAGGGACTGTCTTTATGTTTGGTATGGAGAAGTTCCAAACTCCCATTCCAGGTTCTGAGGAAAGAGGTAGTGGCGACTCTAAGGAGCTAAGGACAGCTATCCACCAACACCTCCATTTTCAGCTTTTCACATCTGGTTAAGTGCATCATGACATTCTTGCTTTTCCTTACGAATCAGTAGCTATTGGCTGTGGCCGGAAGGAAGAAGAGAGAGCACTTTTTATGGGCCATCTCCTTATAGAGAGAGAAGGTAATATATTTCTAAAATATACTCTGTGTGAGTTCTTCTGCTGTATTTCTCACCTAAGGATCTCCAAGTCCCCTGCAAATTGTAATCAATTGGTTGTATGTTGCATGATGAGACAATCAGAAGAATAAAGGTGAATGTGAGATCAGCTCCCTCTTCTTTTATGAATCCAGAGACAAGCATATTTCCGTCTCCTGCTGAGTAATGAGAAGTCTCCGTTATATTATGATCAACCTGAAACTAGAAGGGGAACTACAGTTTATCTGTACTCCTCTTTTTCATCTAATGTGCTCAAAATGGGGATAATTTGGCAAATGTGCATCAGCAGAACTGGAGTCTTCATCTAAAAGCCTTTCCCTGTCTAAGTAAGACAGTAAGTAGAGAAGGAGGTTATTCTTCTATTAATCTCTTGCATGGCTCATTGAAAGCTCTGGAAGTTTCTTGTGTGACTCTCCAGTGTCAAATGGGGAAAAAACTTATACCTTCTAGATGTAATTTCTGTATTTCAGTCTCAAACCGCTATTTCCTTCTATGTCAGACACCTTCTTTGCTCCCTTTGATGTACCATTGTGTGATTCAGTGGGATCTGAACTGCATATTTGTGCTTTGTTGTCTCACCTGCCCTTGTTTTGACATCTCTTAATGGCCTTTTGGAAGGCTCAGACTTGGGAAACCTGCAGTGCTGCTCAGTGGTAGTACAGCTCATACAGGGGAAAAAAGGCCATTTTGGGTGTAGAAGGGAAGAGAGTCTGAGGCATGGGATAAAAGACTGCATCTCAGTAATGTTAGTTATGAGTGTGATTAAGGGATGGGGATACTAGTTGGTTGGAACTATTTCTAGAAGGACCATCTTCCACTGAGCCTGGGATTCCAAAGCAGTTTCAGCCAAAATAAATTGGTGTGCTGTTCTCTAATGCTACCCCTAGCCTCTAGTTGCATGTTCCCACTCCCACGGCTTCCCTTCCCCTTTCTGTAGCTGTGGGTGAGGCAGGGCTGCTGCCTGCATGCAGCTGGTTTTGTTGTGTGATGAGAGGGAATGGCAGCGGTGCTGTGCTTCAGTAGCACTCAGGAAGCTACACCCCCACTTGGCCAAAAATTCTGAGAGCTTGTGACCCACCTTTATCAAATCAAAGCTGAGGTGCTCAATGACTTCTTTGCCTCAGTCTTCGCAGGCAAGGGCTCTAACCACACCACCCAAATTGCAGAAAGCAAAGGCAAGAGCTGGGAGAAGGAAGATCTGCCCACTGTAAGTGAAGATCAGGTTCGAGACCATGTAAAAAACCTGAAGGTGCACAAGTCCATGGGACCTGATGGGATCCATCCACGGGTCTGGAGGAAACTGGCGGATGAAGTTGCCAAGCCACTGTCCATCATATTTGAAAGGTCATGGCAGGCTGGCGAAGTTTCCGCTGACTGGAAAAGGGGAAACATCACCCCCATTTTCTAAAAGGGAAAAAAGGAAGATCTGGCAAACTCCAGGCCAGTCAGTCTCACCTCTGTGCCTGGCAAGATCATGGAGCAGATCCTCCTGAAGGACCTACTAAGGCACACGGAAAGTGAAGGTGAGGTGATCGGTGGCAACCAGCAGGGCTTCACCAAGGGCAAATCGTGCCTGACAAACCTGGTGGCCTTTTCTGATGGAGTAACAGCATCAGTGGATAAGGGAAGAGCAACAGACGTCATCTACCTGCACTTGTGCAAAGTGTTTGACGCTGTCCCGCATGACATCCTGGTCGCTCAGTTGGAAAAGCACGGGTCTGATGGACGGACCACTGGCTGGATAAGGACCTGGCTGGGTGGTTGCACCCAGAGAGTCGCGGTCAACGGCTCAATGTCGAAACGGAGACCGGCGACGAGTGGCATCCCTCAGGGATCGGTACTGGGACCAGTGCTGTTTGACATCTTTGTTGGCGACATGGACAGTGGGATCGAGTGCACCCTCAGCAAGTTTGCAGACAACACCAAGCTGTGTGGTGCTGTTGACATGCTAGAGGGAAGGGATGCCATCCAGAGGGACCCAGACAGGCTGGAGAGGTGGGGCCACGCCAACCTCATGGAGTTCAACAAGGCCAAGCTTAAGGTCCTGCACCTGGGTTGGAGCAATCCCAGGCACAAATACAGGTTGGGCAGAGAATGGCTGGAGAGCAGCTCTGAGGAGAAGGATTTAGGGGTGTTGGCTGATGAAAAACTCAACATGAGCCGACAATGTGCGCCTGCAGCCCAGAAGGCCAGCCACATCCTGGTCTGCATCAAGAGAAGCGTGACCAGCAGGGCAAGGGAGGGGATCCTGCCCCTCTACTCTGCTCTCGTGAGACCCCACCTGGAATGCTGCATCCAGTTCTGGGGTCCCCAACACAAGAAGGACATCGAGCTGTTGGAGGGGGTCCAGAGGAGGGCTGCAAAGATGATCAGAGGGCTGGAGCACCTCCCCTGTGAAGGCAGGCTGAGAGAGTTGGTGTTGTTCAGCCTGGAGAAGAGAAGGCTCTGGGGAGACCTGATAGCGGCCTTCCAGGACCTGAAGGGGGTCTACAGGAGAGCTGGGGGGGAACTTTTTAGAATGGCATGTAGCAACAGGACGAGGGGTAATGGCCACAGACTGGAAGAGGGGAGATTTTGGCTAGATATTAGGAAGAAATTCTTTCCTGTGAGGGTGGTGAGACACTGGCACAAGTTGCCCAGAGAGGGTGTGGATGCCCCCTCCCTGGCAGTGTTCAGTGCCAGGCTGCATGGGGCTCTGAGCAGCCTGGGCTAGTGGGAGGTGTCCCTGCCCATGGCAGGGGGTTGGAACTAGGTGATCTTTAAGGTCACCCAAAGCATTCCCTGATTCTATGGTTCTATGAAATCCACATGATGAAATAGGAAGCCACTCAGTGCTGTTCTGTGTTTAGATAGGTAATCTGAGATGGAGAGTGGGGAAGATACTTCAGAGTATTCTTCCAAGTTCTTCCACAAATTTACACCTATGACGTTTGGCAAAATGATTTGTGGTACAGTCCAAAATGCAGTGTGGACCAAGACCTTCAAGACCCTGGGACAGAAAGTGCTCCACCTCTGTGAATTGCTGGAGTTACGATTTTTTTAGATACTTGTATGTTTACAAATATGAGGGCAGGAAGACTGATAAAATGCCATAAGTCAAGAATTCTGGAAAAATGTCTAAAAATTTTTAGTTTTCTTACTCTTAAGTTTGTAAATCTTAGAGTCCATATTAGGGAAAATCTTTTTCTGCATTATGGCTAGTGCCACTTCTCTCCCCATGTAAAAAATACTGAGATTGCTTATAAGTATGTCCACCCTCATCTTTTCCTAGGTGAGCAAAAAAAAAAAAAAAGATGTCACAGGGAACCCGGAGCAGTAGCCTGCCTGTGCTCTGCTGCACCAGAACAGTGCTAGTTCAAAACTGAAGATCCATGAGATTCAGCATGGAAAAATAAACTGGGATGAGGAGCTCAGGCCAAGCACCTCTGCCATTCCCAGCTGTCGCAGTTTGAGAGGGACTGAACTGCAGACTTAGCTTTGCGGCTCCCGTGAGAAATCAGGAGGGGCTGCCAGTAAAGGAAAGCACTCAGAGAAGTGGTATTTTTTCATACTGAAATGTTTCTGTTCTCACACCTGTGCAGCCCGTGCGTTTCCCTCGGCAGCCCTGTTGGGAGCCTGCTCCCTCCTGCTCTGCATCTGGGGTGAGAGTCTAGGAGTGAACGCGGGAGCCCAGGCTGACAAAGAGCTGAGTATTATCCCGAGGATAAATGAGTTAACCCATCACTGCAAACACTGTGCTAGCGGGTTTTAGTGCAATTAGCTCCACAAATACCAAGACATGCAGTCTGCAACCAGACTAAAAGGTCTCCTAAACAATTAGGGGACCACGGCCCCGTGGACCCCTGTCATGCACATTAATGTCACTAGCCTTAGCAAAGGGTATGTGTGTGCTTTGATGCCAGGGGATTCCAGGGTTTGACGGCCCCATAAACTTCATACTGTTTTTGGTCCCAGCTCCCACGATTCAGTGGCATTTTATTTACTACACCTAATAACATTTAGTCAATAAACAAATACAGGTTGGAGAGAAGGTTCAGTGTGAGCTTAATTACCTCAAGTCTGTGCCTTCTCTTTTGTTATGTACATCATGGATACTTGACAGCATTAACATTCCTGGAATTGTATCTGCCATCCTTTGTAAAAGGATTGAATACTACGCATTAGTTCAGGCTCGTGGGGCATTTGTGTCTCCAACAACAGCTTAATTATGGACATTGTTTACTAATCAGTATTAAATTGACAGACTATGAGGGCTAATCTGGAGATTAACACAATAGCTTGTTTTCATTTTGTTCTTCTAGCAGTTTATTGAATGCAAGATTTAAAACAAGACCCTTTTGTGAGCTTTACCTTCCACATCATAACCGGTGCACATGTAAAGATCCTTTCTACAATTTAGAGCTAGAGCAAACATTTTGCTTAATATATAACAACAACCATGAACCCCATGTTGTATTGCATACTGCTGAATGTAAAAGCAATAAAAGGTGTCCTTTCTGCAAGATCAGCAGCTCACAAATCTTTAGGCTGCGTTTAAGCCTTCTGTTTGTTCTATTACACAAGCTACGCAGAGTATCATCACTCAAACAAATACCAACAGATCCCAGGCCCCGGGTAGTAATTTGTGTAGTGAGAAGATCTGATGTCACTTAGTGACATCAAGTTTTTCAGTGAAAGCTGTGTGCATTTCTGGGACATCTGTTTTGCCCATACAGACTTGTTTTGCCTGTGAAAGAATTCCATCGTTGGCCATGAAAGCTGCCCAGAAGCTGAATGTCCATTCTGCACAGGCAGGTGCCCATTTGATCATGAGAAGTATGAGGGTTTGTTTAGATAAGAAAACACAAAATGTGAGAGAGTCTAATGCATGTGGTGTGTCTGTCCATCCTGTCTTTCTGCAGCACTTGTGATTTACAGTAATGACAGTGGTCCTGGCATATCGTGTCTCCCACATCTTTACATCTGTGTTCAACCCTAATTTTTCAGGCTGCTGGAAGCACCTTGGGTTTTGTAGTCTGGGGAACATTGTCTGCTGATGGACTACTTAGCTGATTAAGTATAAATGAATCAAAACTCAGTTTAATAACTAGCTGATATATTTCTGTTCTCTGACTTTCTGGAAGAGTGATTCAGAGTAGGAAGTGATGCTACAATGTACTTTGCAGCAACAGTGACTTCGGGAGGGCGGATAAAACTGGAAGAAACACGTGGAAAGGGCTTTTGCTATCCTCTGTCCCAGCCATGGCAGTTCTCATCCATGTGGCCCTCCAAATGCATGGTATAGAGCAGCAGTCATCCTGAGACAAGAAAAAGTGGCAATCATTGCTGCGCTGAAACGCCCAGCAGAATGTCTCCAGAGTCGATGGTCTGCTCCATGCACTCCTCATGCTGGAAGTAATTAGTATAAAAGCCCTAATCTTTTTTTGCATCCGAGCCACGCGGTATAATCCATCCTTTCAGAAGGATAAGTCAGTATTTGTGAGCTCACTTGGATTTAATGTAAACAATAAAGGGCTAATTCAATAAAATGGCTTTGACCCATCAAAATCTACTTTCAGGAGCTGTGCCATAGGCTGGGAGCCCGCATAGTGTGTCGTGCATGTAGAAATCTTCAGGCCTGCCTGTATGGAGAACAGCTGACAGTGCAGATGTGCCAGCCCTAAGAAGAGACAGTTGCTTGAGATTCTTTGCCTTGCTTTTTGGGGTCATATGCCTTCTTTTTTAAAGAATCTGTTTGTCAAATGTGATATGACAGCTTTTCTGGTTTATTCTATTGTTAGAAAAAAGGAAAGGGAAGGGAAGGGAAAGACAATTAGCTGGGACAATAAGTGAGTGATGTTTTTCATTTTTGAGTTTAAGATTCTTCACATGAGTGTAGTTTTCAGGAAACTTCAAATACTTCTACTGATCTATCTCCTGGAAAATAATAGTAATAATAATAATAAAGTCACAAGAACGCTACTAAAAATTAAGGCATCCAAGAGCGGTTGTTGGCTTCTGAAAACTGAACCTAGAGGTTTCCAACCGTTTCAACTTGCAGCCTCTGAAAAGTTGCCCGGAGGAGATGCAGGCTCTTGCACAGTGAGTTGAAGCTTGTGGCAAATAGGCTTGCTTTTACTGTTACACCGTTGACACCTTGAAAATTGTCTGTTGATCACAGGTTCGAAATCAGTGATGTAAATAATTGGATATGGTAGCAAAGTCAAGTTTTATGTGTGAGCAGCTGCTCCTTGCTGCTTATTTACTCAAAACATTGCTCTTTGATATTGAAGGAGCAGAGTTTTACAAACAGGTTCATATATGCTTCACACATGTTGCTGTTGATCTGTAAACCATGTATTATAACTACTGTGCACAAAGGTTAACAACTCTGGTCTGTTGATATGCCTTTTTGCAGTTTAAGTTCTTTTTAAGCAATGGTCTTGAAAGGGTGAGCATTAGAATGGTTTCATGGGGCTCTTGGGAAGCTGATGAAGTTTGCTAGTTTAGCCAGTAAAGCTAGGTCTGTTGCATCAGACCACATCAATCAGATCACTTTACACTCTGG
>VXAV01003736.1:281419-297930 GCA_013399715.1 Alectura lathami | reverse complement strand
AAAAAAAAAAAAAAAAGATGTGAAACTGTGGGGAAGCAGGAGGGTTTCAGCCAAAAAAATAATAAAAAAAAAGTCAGCAAAAGGCACAGAAAATCCATGCAGAACAATGGCAATTTTCCCTGTGCCCACTGTCCCCACAATCAGAAGAGCAGAAAACAGGCACAACACCTCTCTTCTGAATGAGAATTTTGTATTTTATAAAACTGGTTTTGCTTGTTTTAAAACAGTTTTAATAGTTTTGACTATTGTGCAACAAGTGGAAGCCATCAGAATTCTCTGAACGAAATATTCATTATGGTTGTCCTGCAGGTAGTTGTTGAGGACAAAGCCTGAATGTCCAGAGGTTGATTATTGCTACTCTTACCAACTGGAGATTCAGTCCATCTCACTTCTTTAGTCTTCCTTCAGTGCCAAGAAGGAAAGGCTGGAGGTGGCAGTAGGCACCACCTGGGGTCTAAGGTCCCTGTTGAGACATTCTCTGTTCCATGTGGCTGAGCACTGATTCATAATCAGGTTTCATTTGTGGATCAAGAGTAAACTTATCTCCCGTGTTTCTCCTGTGCATGTAACCTATAAAAAGCTTCATTATTTTAAAAGAAAGATTCTGGGCCAAGGGAGAGCTGGCCATTTTGGAAACATCTTTTTTCTTTATTATTTTTGTTCAGGCTAAGATCAGCTTTTGTCTCTTAAGGCTGCATTTCACATCGAGGGAGGCAGCGTGTATTCCCATGGTTTGAAAGGGACAGAGTGTCTATGGGGTGCGACCTCCCCGCGCAGCGTCCCCTTATTCTTTCCAAGTGCTTAGCATTCCATACAAATTACAGTATTTTGTGACAGAATACTGTGCTATTTTAACCAGTTGGAGGGGTGGCTGAGAAATCTTTTTTCTTACTATGGTAGATGGTTTGTTCAGGCTTCCATCCTGCAACAAGGGCGAAAGGCATGGAGCCCTATAGGTCTGGTGGGACTCCCTGTGAACAGAAGAGGTCTCCTCTGCTATCACGACCTGAAGTGTTGCTTCATATGTAAAATCCACTGTCAGCTGCTGCACCTCAATGTAGCTGGACTGAATAGTATGAGGGAAAGAAACTATCATACAAATCCCAGAATACCAATGTGCAACGGAGTTGCTGAGCAATGGGCAGGTGCTAGTGCTCATTTTGGGTGGTAGAATGATTATTAAATCAATGTGAAAAGAACAAATAAGGAAATAGCTTCCCAGATGAAAAACGTTTCTGTTTACACTAGGGAGACAATAAGCAAATTATTGACTTCAAGAATCCCATTTTCAGGAGGCTGTGAAAAGTGCCGGGAGAAGGCTCCAAAGATCAAAAGGAGACAAAAATGTTAACAGATCTTCCTGAGAACAAGAATGTGGCAGCAGGAGACTTGTTAGAGCCTTCTAGGGTGACAGCATGGAGAGGGGAGAGACATACATACTCTATAAGGTAATTTAAAGAAATCAGCCTTCCCAGCTTCAAGCAAAAGGAGCTGAGAGCTGGCAGTAAGCACCAGTAAGCCCTGGGGAGCTACTAAACAGCTGCATTGCATATATTGTTTTTAAGATTTGTTTTCTCAGAATGGTTTGGTTATAATATCTGTCCAGATTCTGTAGATCTAGGCTTCTTGCACTGACAACAGTAGAAAAACAAATAACATCCTTGGAGCAAAGTATTTTTAGTTCGAACATGAGTCTATGTACAAAAAATTACCTGTGGATCAAAAATTATTTTTCTAACATAAAAAACCGCTTATCTTCAATATCTGGCTTTTGCCCACAATTCATCCATTCACCCATCCATCCATCTCCACAAAACCAGCTAAGTCATAAATTTAAACTTGCACTCAGGTGAGTGACATTAGCCTAGTGCCTAGTGCAGTAAGGTGCAGTAGGAAAGCACTGCACGGATGGATTTCAGGAACCTGTCAAGAATAAATGTTACTGGTTACAAATGCTGAATGTGCAGACAGCGTACATGGAGCAGAAAACAGTGTTGCCTTTGGTTTTGCTGATCTATTTGTTTTGTTCATTTCCATGCATGCAAAGTCCTAACAAATACAGGATTTGTTCTAAAGAAATCCCTAAGGAGGTCTTTTCTTCTAGGGGAAGAGCAAGCTCCTCACTGTTAGGCTAAGGACATACTAGAGGTAGGAGAAAGTAATTGGGGGAAATGTAGGTGTTTCCTGAAGGTCTGCTGATTTGGGAGTTGAAAGAGGAAAAAGAATTTGCTGGGGTCTTGTGAGAAACAAACACCTCTTGGGATAATCCAAACTAATAATCCCCTCCTTTACACTCTTCAGAAATGTCTTCCTGCATGCTTAATGTTCCACATTTCCTGATACTAATGATGTGGACACTTTTTTTCTCTTCAGGTGTGTGATTTGGGTTACACTTAACTGTTCAATGGAATCTCATTTCTCCCTTTCAGATGCAGAGCAACACAATCAACCAGAAACAGTTCTGTATTTTGAAAGACTTTGAAATCCATTTTGGTGTATCAAGGTAATTTAATAAAATATTTAGTCAGGTTTTACCGCTGACTTTTGACAGGCTTCTTGGTGTGAAATGTCTGTCTAACAGCTGTGCTACCAGCATTAGCTCTTGGTCTACTGGAGTTGAAAGCAATCTCTCCCACTAGGCATTGAGCTGTATCTCAGCAGTGGCTCCAGCTTGCTTCCTGCCTGTGGCCGGCTGATGCACATGCACTTGTCAAGTGCAAAGAGCTTGAAAGTGCCTCCCTGTGTTTGGGCAAAGTGTGGGATAGAGCCAGGATGCTCTAACCAAAGGTTAAAAACTGTGGCTTGTGAGCATCTACTCCTGGTTTGCAGAAGTCTGGGTGGTGTAGCTCTTTTCACCTGCTATGTTGCAGAGAAGTAACTATTATTCTGCAGATTCCTTTTGCTACTCTTCAGGTATGAGCAGGAAGAATGACAGCTCATGTAAGTATAATATGGAAAAGAGTAGCTGCTTTCTGTAAAGGTATGCCCCACATCTGAAAGAAGCTGAACATCCCTACTAATAAATCCTGATGTGCAAAGAGGAGGAATGTGTCGGCAGACTTGAGCAATACAAACAGAGTCCCACCTCCTGAAGGTGCTGCTCTTTTAAGGAAGGTCAGCTTCTCTGAAGGGCTGTATAGGTTGGGAGATAGGAAAGGATTATTTTATTTGCCATGGAATCTGTAGGGCCCAGCCATAGTACTCAGATACCTGGCAAGAAAACATGCTCTCAAAGACTGGTTCTGTTGAACTTGATCGGAACTGTGTCACTGACTTCAGTGGGACCTAACTCAGGCCCTAATCTGTTAAAGAAATAATAGGGACATGACTGTTTTCCCTCCTGTCCCCCTACTTTTGGCTGTTCTGCCCACCACAGTGTTTATACTTTCCCAAGCTGGCTGGTTTGACTGCAGCAGCATGGACAGACTGTGTGTGCCTCTGACCCAGGGAACTCTTACAGCAGAGAGAAAGCATTGTGCTGCAGCTTTTTGCTCAGGCAGCTCCTCCGATTAGTAAGGGAATAGCCTCAAAGAATCTAAGGAATCACAGATATTCTGGGGGAAAAAATCTGTTGGCTGAAAGTGGCTGCATAAAAAAAAGAAAAGAATGAACTAGCATCTTGATTCAACATGTCTGTTATATCAATCATTTACTCTGAGTGGGTAGCAAAGATATGATCTAATAGGTGCAGGATTCAGTTCCTGTTAGAAGCTGAGCATGCCTTTGGTGTGAAATCAGAATGTTTTTGTATTGGCTTAAGCACCAAATATTTTTATCAGCTAAATTTAATGGTAATGTGGCAAAAAAACATAGAGGGTCATTATGTTTCAGACTAATAAATTTCTTTAAGAGCTAGCTCTTTTACAAGTCTTTGTAAGTCCCCCAAACTTTTAAGCATTGTGTGTTCTAGTGACGTGCAAATTTTCTTCCTGTGTTGCTCAAGCTCAGGTTCATGTTGAGGTATGAGTCATTCTTTTCCTTTGAGAAGGTGCTAGCACATGTACAGTTAATGATAGTGCAGTCATCCTCAGAGCTTACTTTTCTCCCATTCAAGGAAAAAAAATGGAATACGATAGCAAATGCCATCACTTGCTCTAGAAATCAGTGGGGTACTGCTCGTACTGATAGGCAGCTGGATCAATATCCACATTGATGCTTAGGCATCCAGCTACCCAGGGATTTCACTGGGAACTCAGACACTTAATTAGGATTTACTGTGAATATCTCCGTGCACCTGGCTCTGTGCCCGGTATGAAGTGTTAGCAGGATCAGCCCCCTCAGCTCATATGCTCAAATCTGCCACGATCCTTCTGTAGGCAAGCCCATGTGCTCCCCAGTGACTTCAGTGGAGTCATGAGAGCCTGGAGGCTGCTCCTGTGGAGCTCATTTTCAAATTCAGGACTAAGTTCTATTATGAATGAGGAGCTTTCCGTCTTTCTTTGGTCTGTGCAGTGATTTCTTTGCCTCTGAGGCATCACAGAAGCAAAATTAATCATTGGGATAGGTTAGCGAAATACAAAGCATAAGCAAGTAATTGTTTCAGCTATCAACTTTAAAAGATGGGGACACTGAGCTTCCTTCAGGGCTGGTACCTTTCTCCTCCCTGGGTTTAGAACCAGTTAGTTTTATTTGTAGGCAGTGCAGACAGCGTTAGAACAGTGTGAATGTTTCCACTGGGATAGGTTTGGAGTAACTGGAGTGACTGGCCTTGCTCAGGAGGCAAAGTCATGGCTAATATGTCCCATCCAGGAACCAAACGGCTCTTAATGCCAAGCCAGCCCATCGTTCTTGTTTTCTTGCTGCCTTAGGACCAGAAAATAATTTCCCTATAGGCCAATTTCCCTATAGCTGAAATAGCATTTGGCAGTGGGACTAATATAGGAAAACTGAGTTCTGAGCCCTTTGGCTTTGTAGTTCTGACAGCTCTAATGTAGTCCTGATAGAAGGTACAGAGAATATGGGTAAAAGCTATCGAGGGGCAAATCTGACGGTGCTTTCCATGTCTGTCACTGCTGCTGACTTCTGTCGTGTGTCTGCATTGCCCCTGTCAAATCATTGCAGGTGTTTTCTGTAGCACTCACCACTGCAAAATGTGTATGATTAAATATTAAACATGGTCTAGAAGTGATGATCTGCACTGTGTGGTCTAAAGGGATGTATAACCTTGTTATACAAGGCTGTTGTTGTTTTACAAAAC
The DNA here is from genome assembly GCA_013399715.1 of Alectura lathami. Lineage (NCBI taxonomy): Eukaryota > Metazoa > Chordata > Aves > Galliformes > Megapodiidae > Alectura > Alectura lathami. Next base: position 292,733 of record VXAV01003736.1, on the reverse strand, counting down.
ATATAAATAGGTAAATGAGTTCTACCCCCCAAGCAGTCCAGATCGACCTGAAGCATTGACCTCTTGCTGTTCCTCATTGCTTCACCCAGCTTTGTGTCACCTGCAACCTTTATCAGCAGCAGTACTCTCTTCTTCTGAACTGTCATAATAGTCTCCAATGGCCCTGAGCACAGTAAGGTAAATCCCCATGCTACATTTCTTGGAGCTCTCAGACTACAGTCTTTGCCCCTTTGGAGTTGATTTCCCCCATGGAGCTGTTTCTTGGCCATATTCAGGCCATAGACTGGGTGCTGAATCAGTTTTTATAAAGTACTCCTTTAAAACTGACATTTTGTGAAGTGTACTGTGCAGGTTTTTCTGATTTATTTTGTCAGCTCCATTGCTTTTTACCAAACAAATTTATAATCACAAAAACATTTAAAGCATTTAAGACTTGTGTTCCATTACATCAAGAGGGTTGATGCTATCTGGGTTGTGAGCCTTCAGCTTTGTGACTGATTGTATCTCGTCACAATTTTATAATAGCCTTATCTGGAACCGACGCTGTGTTGGCACTTCTTATAGTTACCCATGATTCCCTTGTTTTATAGAAATGCTGGTACATACATCTTTTTTTTTTTTGGTAAATTCCATGTTTTTCCAAGATTTCTTGAATAAAAACTGTGCAAGCTTAGACCTCCTTGGCCAACTCTTCAAAATCTTTAAAGTGAAAATTATATCTGAGTCCAGATATAAGAAAATATGATGGTAAGTGCTATCAGGAGCCTGGGGAGGGAGCAGGCACATACACAAACACACACACTCACAAATACATTGCAGAACAGGGGGCATTATGCCCACAGAAATGTTTGTGGAGTCAGCACTGAGATTCTGGGCTGAAAGCTTACCTGGATACGTCACCTCTAGGTTGTTTGGAGGGCTGTAGCAAGCCTTGCACTAACTGAGCTGGCACCATGTACAGGAACCCTGCATAATGTACTTTTTTCTGCTCCACATGAAGAACTCAGAATGACTCCAGTGGAAGGTAACGGAGCCTTGACCTGCTCCTGCCAGGCTTCCCTCCTTGTATCATGGCTTTAGGAGGACTGTGCACAAGACTGACAATGTCCACACCAAAGTGGAGCTTTCTTTATATGCCTCCGAGGCTTGGAAAGCCAAGTTTGCCTTAAGGTAAGAGGCCATAGATGAGAGAATTCCTGTCCTTATTTTCTTTGTACTTTGGCAGTGTTTACAAGCTCATCCTTTGTATTTTGCAAGTCAGACGGTGAACTATTTTGCTGGTTAGCGCTTTCTGCAAACAACATCAACCCAAAGAGCAGATGAATCTCCAAGCAGTTAATGTACCTTTCTAGAGGAGGGGACTGAGAGAAAGGTGCTTTTTAAAGAAAAAAGGAAAAGCCCACTCAACAATTACTTTTCAAGACAAACATTTAGGCAATTTGCCAGAAAAATGTGAAATGCTGTCTGTCAACATCAGCTGCAGTGTGCATCTTACTCTTGCAGCTTATCCCAGTGACTTCTTTCAAGCCTTTGAATAAAACTTAGGAAAAGTTGCATTTCAAAGAATTGTCCTGGAAATCTTTGATTCATTGCTTGTGTTCAGGATTTGTGAGATGTACTATAATTGCATATGTTATTAGGCTTGCAATATTTTGTATTACGTTACTGCATGTTTATAGACCAAAACTTTATAGACAGATAGAAAGCAGCCTGAGAAGGAGGGGAGACATAAATCAAGGTATAAAACTGCCCTGAATAATATTTTATGTGTCACTATATTGACCTGGAATTACAGGATAAAGACATTTTCCACTGGTGCACTGTTTTTTGCTTTTTTTCTCGGTGTGTCTATTTCAGGCTTGTTGGCGTTCTTCATTAAATCCAGAATCTGTATCAAATGAGCTGTAGTATGCTGCAGCACATAAAGGTTTCAAAGCAACAATTACTCTATTATTTCAGCAGAGATTACCTGTTTGAAATGAAACCCACACTGACCTGGTCCTTATTGTGATACAGATAACAAGCCACACTTTCCAGTCTTTATCTTACCTCCTGTAGGGTAATCTTTTCTTCTGGAGCTTAGTTCTGCTAATAGCACCCTTGACTGGTTGCCAGACAACAAACATAAGCAGGTGAAAAATGAATGGCTCCAGTCTGACCGGTGATAACTGCTAGAGACTTTTTATTCTCCGAATTCCCTCCAAAATATACAAGTTGACTGGTGGACAATCAATTACATTCCTTGTATGCTTCTCCCTCCTTCAGATTGGTTATTCTCTGAAAGAAATTGTGATGATTTTTTCTACAGTTTCAAATTTTTTTTTTTTTTTTTTTTTTTGTTCTCCTCCAAACAACACTAAATAGTAATTCCAGATGGTAGAAATTACTTTTAAATTAAACCAGTTAATACAGAGAATGTATGCTTATCTAATTCCCCCTTTTTAAGTGGTAAGGCTACAATGGAAATGGGTAAAACTGATGTGCATCGCAGGTATGCAAAATAGTTTGAGATTGTAAAAGCTTTTTTTCTCCTTTTTCTGATTTACTGTCCATGAAAATGAATTATAGACTCGTGAAGAAAACAGAAGTTTTTATTTGCTGAACTCAATAGGCTGCTTTCTGGGGACTTGAACTCTGCAAAGTGCTGAAAAAAAGATTACTGCATTCCACTGACAATTTTTCTGTTTGAACCAAATGGGAGGGATGACAGTATGCTGTGCTCTGCCTTTCTGCTTCCCAAAGAAAACCTCAGGGCTGTTCATTGTTCCTCTGCTGTCTGTGTGGAAGTCAAACCCTGAAGCACATGCTTAAAAACTTTTACTAAATCATGCATTCAAGCCTAGATTTAGTTTTAATCAGTTCCTCTTAAAACCAACTAGTGCAGAAGATACTTAGCACCTTGCAGGTTTGGGCTGTGTATGAATCAGTCGTTACCCTGAGGAGGATGGTGTAAATGGACATCCCTTGAATCGGTGGATGTGCATTCACTTGTACCAACTGAAGACTTGCTGGGGACTCACTTGTTTTTTCCAAAGTGATTTTGCTTTTACTGTTTTAGTATTTGATTATAAGGCAACAAGTTAGTGCTAAGGGGGAATATGGTTGGCTTTGCTGGAAAGTATAAAGGTATCCACTGTTCCTTCAGGGAAATCTTTTTAATAGATAACAGCATGTTGTACAATGTTTCATCAGTGATATTTAGATCTAAATTAGGAGCAGTTGTGAGATGGGTTGCCGATTTTCTTGTGATAAAAGGGAAATAGTTCAAGAAATATAGACCAGATGTTATCTTAATCCAATCCTCATGTACAAGAGCACACTGTGAGACAGTAATAATAGTCCCTTCTACCTGTTTCTAATTTTCCTTCTCTGAAACACCCCCTGTGAAAAATAGATTAAACCAACACATCATTTATGAATCGGCGCTGGGTGGGTTTGAGCTGGGGTGGAATGCGGTGTGCGCGGCACAGACCAGAGGCTGCAGCCACGAGGTTTTGATACATGCTTAAAAATGCTCGTTTGACAGTACCGGTTAAGACAGCAGCTCTCGGTGATTTAAAAGGAGAGTAGCCAGTTTGGGTTTGAATCAGGCTCTTGGTTCAGCATATCCCTACACAGTTTCAAATTTGTCATTGGTGATTCTAGGCAGTGCATGTTATACAATCCTCAGCAGACCAAAAAAGAGGGGGTTGATCCTCAGCTGCTGTAAATCAACAGTGATCCGTTGATTTAGATGGAACTCCACTGATTTGTACCATCTCATGGTCTGGACAAAGTATATTAACTTTCCCCATGAAAATCCTTCACAACAAAAAGCTCCATTCACAGTCCTAGTGGATAAACAGTAATTAATGTGTCTCTGTTCTCGTAATAATGTTTAATACCTGCATCATTTCCTACTTGCTGGGGCAGTTGAAACATTACTCTTTGCTTTGACGTAAGAAGTTGAGTGCTGGGCATTTGTAATATTTGGGACAGCTTTTTCCATAACTCTGTCTGAACTAAAGGTTTGCTTGAATATTCATGTCTCTGGCATCAATATGCCAAGGAGGCATTTGGGCAGCTCTCTGGGGAGTCGGGAGACTAGACTTCCATTTTCCTTTGAGGAACACAGGACTATGAAAATACTTTATTCAGCAATATTCAGAACTGTAAGAACTCCTTTTTTGGAAGGAGAAAGAGGTGTGAGCAATGATACCAACAACAGTGTTAGCAGGACTGCTTTAACTAGGGTACCTTCACAGTCTGGACTAGTCAAAACTGTTTTCCAAGCAGAATAAAGTCCTGTCTTCCAGACTGGATATTTTCATATTTCTGTGGACAGAGGAAACAAGAGCAGGCGATGAGACAATTAGTCTGCAGAGACTGCCCACACAGCTGGCTGTCTGCTGCAAGGACGGAACTGGAGTTTTCCTTCTGAAACTCCTTTGCTTTTCATTTATTTCTGAAATGAATGTGTAGCATAGCAAATGGATTCACCCCTCTGTTGCATGGTTTGTTTTTTTTTTTGCAACAACTTTAAAGAACACTAGGCAAGATTTTGCCGGAGAGAATGCCTCTGAATGGCCAAAAGAGGCTGTAGGCTCACACTGGAGAGCTGGAATCTCATGGATTCCCATAAACGGTTCATAATACGGCTGAAGCTCATGGGTGATGTATCAGCACACTAGAAAAAAGGTACTCAGTATTACTATAGGAGATTAGTTTATTTTTATTGTGGTTTAGCTAACATTATTGTGTTGCTAATCCAACAGCTGTCATATTTTTGTATGGTGTCTGTACCCCAAAGCCCCATAGCCCATTGAGGGCCTAGTTTGTTCAGTTCTGTACAAACATGTGCATTGAAACTCTCTGAGTCAGGCAGGGTAGTAAGATGAGACAGGTGAATCAACATGAACAGGAGGGGGTGGGATCAAAAGGAATGGCTTGAGAAGGTGAAAACCAGAGCCTGGGTTGTCACATGCCCTGGACTGCCCTACACTGCCCACATCAATGGGAAAGCTGGTGTTTGGGATAGGTGTTCTTCAGAAATATAACTGGAACACTTGATTGATTAAAGCAGTTAGTATGAGAAAATGAAATGAGAGGAAGAAAGATTTGCAGAGGCTGAAAAATAGTTATAGGAGGGAGAAGTTATCTGGCAGAAAATGTGTGGACTGAGGAGGCTAGAAGCACCGCAGCAGCAGAGATGAATACACATATCTAATCAAAATGCAAAGTGCAGCATAGAGATCCCAGTGCTAAAAGGCACTGGTGGTGGTAGTAGTGGGGTATGTAGGTTAATACTGAAAGCGTGCTATTAGTAATGACCAAAGACCTTTAGCCTCCTGTCCAAAATCCTTTTTTACTGTATGGAACGGGAAAGTAAACTCTATCATGTTGGGCTATTTAGTAAGCTATTAGTGCATTCATCTTTTCATCATTTGACAGGTGGAAGTAGTAGTCCAGCTTTTAGTTTTAATTATAAGGGATTCCAGATGTAGAATAGGACATAAATTAAAACCAGATCTACTCATATGTCTTTTCAAAGTAAGCCAACTTCAAGGTATCTGCTTTTCATTTCAAAATGTTATTAAAGCTATTACTAAGAAATTCATAGTCTTAGCATGCTCCAATAATTGACACCTTTAAAGTGACTAAACAGATTTAGAGTGTGCAGAAAAGTAAATTTGTCTTAGAGAATGACTCTAATCATCCATTTACATATAATGGACAAATCAGTGTTTACGTTTTGAAAGGCTGGTGAGCAGCCTGTCCGGATGGCTCTGTGTGCTCCTCCAGCCTGGCCTGGCTGCTGGGTGTTGGGCTGTTTCCATGCCTGTGCTACTATGCAAGTGAAGAGAAAGAATTAAGGCCTGACTCAAAGCCAGGGAAAGTCAATGGGAGGCTTTTGATGAGCTTCCCATCATAGCCTCCTCCTCTCTTGTTGACTTTCTCTATGTTACGTTATGATGGAAGTTGAGTTTTTTTTTTAAATAAAATTAAATCCAGAACAATTTTTTTCAGTGATAGTGTCCTTACCCCCCTAACTGTAAAGAAACCTGCAGACTTCCTTTTTAAGAGCCTTTATTTCCCTAAGACCTATTTATCCAGTGATATGTTACAACCATGCAAATATGCTGTCCATCTGACTTCATAAAAAGTCTGAGGTTTCCAATAATTAGAATGATAGCTGGCAAGTCTGATAAATTAGAGAAATAACTTGTTTGGTGTAAACTGAGCCTGTTTCTGAGGCAGAAATGTTAGGCTTTTATCCTCTGGAGTGTGATTGAAAGGGTGAGAAGTTAATTTGGCAGCTTCGCTTCTATGGTTTCATAATGTTTCTCCTCCCCCCTCCCCTCAGCTTCAGGGAAGGACTGTGATTTCAGTACTTTGCGCCTGCCCTCATACAAGGCAAGAGCATGACCCGAAACGAAACCCCTCTCCCCAGGGCACATCCTGAGCAGTAACAGCTTGGCTCAAGTGTTTCTTATGAACAGCCGTCCAGAGCACTTGATCTAAATCATGCCATTTCCTTCACAGTATGGCACAGTTAACAAGTCAGTGCATCAACACAATCTGCAGATGGCAGTTCAAAAGGTGCACGTTCCCCAGCAAGATAAAGGGCAATGAGTTCCATGGGTTAGCTCATTACTTGGATTCAGGCAGGGGCTCCGTAGGGGTGTGAGGGAGGAAAAGGGGGCAGGCGAACCTTGAGAATGCATGTCTACACAAATAACGGCAGCATTGCAAGGAGCATGTTGTTGAAGTAAAGTGCAAACAGCTTGCAGAGAATGGCTTCCTGCAGAGAATGGCTTGCTTCGCCTCCGAAATGCAAGAGGGCAAGGAGCATGAAAGTAGCGGCAACGCGCAGTGCCTGCGCTCGGTCGTGTCTCCACAAGGCCTGGCAAAAACACAAGGCCGTTTCCTGAGCAAAGCCCCGAAATTCAGGGAGGTGAGAGAGCGATTAGCAAGCACCCGGCGCTTGTGGTTGCTCCACATCCTGCTTGGGGATGGACCTGTGTTCTGGAGCATCACCGAAGGGGTTCTAGAGAGCAGTGTGCGCTCCTGTGCAAACTGTATCAGGGCTGAACGTCCAGTGAAGAATCTCTGAGACATATTGGTCCTTTAGACTTCAAAACAAGCTTAAATTGGAACCATATTGCTGGAATACTTCTTAGCTAACATTTATATTACTTCAGTTACCAAATCCAGACTAAGTCCCAGGACTCGGCAGGGGAGGACATAATATATTAGGAAGTAAGATGGGGGTGTGCACTTCTGGCCCTCCTATTTTATATAAATGTACAAAAAGTTTCCTCACACTAGCAAGGAAATGACTACAAGGCCCTATAATGCCGATTTCCAGCGGCAAATGAGGGAAGTCCACCGCCCCTCCTCCCCTCTCCCCTGACCATTCTGTGTGTGCCATGCCTTGGGGATAGTTTGGATTACTTGGGGTAAGACTGTCGCATAGAAGCTCAGGTATCAGAGCAGATAATTATACACATATAGCTAGATACAGCAAAGGTCTCAGTGAATTGTCAGAGGATGAGATACATCTCGGGAGACCAAACAAGCCTCCCCTATACTGATCTTTGTAAATGAATCTCTTTGGGAACTATCAAGATGGTGCTTTACCACAATTTTCACTGCTGAGGAAAAAGGAACTCTTCCAGGCTGTTTGTTTTCTAGGTTGTATCAAAAGCTGGCGAGTGAAGGTTTTTTTCTTTCTGCCCTTATGTTAGTCTGAATGCACTGAAAGGCGCTAACATATTTGCTGATTCTCTGCGCTTCTGCAGCAGAGGAGTTCAAGGCAGGTTAGGCAGGAGAGGAACAGTAACCCCCCTTCCCCTCCCCGCAACTTTCAACCTACAAAGGTTGACTTTGCGGTGAACTCCCTGGACTACCTCAGTTTTTTTGGAGAAACAGTGCTAAAACTGGGAAGGGCAAATCCTGAGTGGCTGCTAGGCAGAGGTGTTTGGAACTAAGTTCATTCCTTGTGTAATCTGACTGATTTAGTAGAGTTATGCCAGAGAGAACTTTGGCTTTAGGCTTTCGAATGGTGTGTCATGTTCCTTTATTTAGCTTATCAAACAGGTGCTTAGCAACAGCATCTTCCTCTGGTTTATCCAGAAGTATTCACTTGTTGCTTTCATTATCCTTGCTTTAATATCCTTCCAAGCTGTGCTGAGTTTAAAACTGAGCCAAGACTTCAGGGTGTGCCCCACTGAGACATGCAGGTATGCAGCACTTTTGCTAGGCTATTTCTGTATGCATTTCTTACAGCAGTGCCTGGTGACTGCTGATTGTCTCAGTTCAGTGAGACAAACCAAGGATCTTTAGCTGCGAGTCTCAGATTGTTCTGGCTTTGGTGAGCTCAACTTTAAACTAAAGCAGCTGAAGGGGGCTTCAATGGTAAGGAGCTGAACTCAATTTCATTAGAAATGCTCACATTTCTGCTGAGATCAGCAGAAGACAAGCGAGCCTCAAAGATTTCAGGCCTGAGCTGACAGGCAGCAGCCTTCAGCAGTGACGCAGGTTGCTCACAGCTGGCGCGGAGCACAGCTCGCCATCCCATGTAGGTGGTGGAGGGCTTCATTCATGAGGCCTGCAGCAGCCCCAGCTTGCCTCATCTCTTTATCTCTCTCTGCTTCACAGTCATTGCCTGTAGGGAAAGTGTTGCTCTTTTGTTTGGCTACTTTGCTTCCTTAAGTTACACCTTAAGTTCAGCCCAGCAAAGTACACCTGACAAGCAAACGCGTTTTGACTTATGAAAAGGATTATATGACATGGTTGCTTGTAACAGCAGGAAACAGACATTAGTGAATAAAGTCCCTTCCATCCTCATGTTGCTGTGATTTTTCTCCTAACGATGGCTGTCAGGGAAGAGTTTGGTTTATTCCGGTAGTTCTTGCTGATCAGCATGCTCATGTTTCTTGGAACTACAGTGGAAATATCTCGTGGTGTGTTGAAACAGAATCCCAGACCCTCACAGTGCCTTAGTCTCCCAGAAAGCATTCTGCGTCTTTATCATGAAACATCAGTGTTATCATAGCACAGAGAGGCCCTGGGGACTCTGGTGTGCAAGGAGCCATATGCTGAGGCATGAAATAAAGAGATTGATCTCACACAGGCAGTCAGCAGCAGAGCTGGCACACATACCTAGGCCTTCTGCCTGCCAGTCCTATGCTTTCATTGTGAAATCACTCAGTTCTTTCAGCTGGATCTCCAGGCTCTGTTCTTAGCACTGTAGTTTCTCTGTCCGTCATGGAAACACCAGGACTGGGCTTCACAGACTCTCTGCAACTCTATCCCTTTGGGCTGTAATTGATTTGGAGTCGGGTGGTGGTGTAACATAACCCCTATGGAATCTGTTGGTGAAGTTTATGGCCATTCAGTTAAAAAAAAAAAAAAAAAAAAAAGGTAGGAGTGAGTATAGAGAGTGAGTATAGAGGGGGAGTGAGAAGCATAGTGTATTGGGTCTGAGTTCTGAGGTTTGAAGCTGTGGTGGTTTGCAGCACAAGGAGAAAAGCCTGTAGAGGTCTTTGGTATGGAGAAATCTGATTTATCAGCTCATGCACCACACTCTTGCTCAGCCTACCCATGACGGCCTGTGTGTGTATTGAAGATCGTACAGAGCCTGTCCCCAGCAGTGTGGCTCATGGGTCCCTTGAGGTACTGCAGAAATCTTCATGATATCCGTAGATTCAGATAGCTGGTTCTGGATTGAAAGTCTTGAAATGAACTGAAAAGATCTCCATTGACAGTACTGGATTTTCTGATTTGATAAATTCATCTGGGATTATAGAGATGATAGGTCAAAAAGCATTCTTTCTGTGACAAAAGCATCCATTTCCCAAGGTTTTGCAGACATTTGAAGATATTCTTCCAAGTGCAAAGATTTTCTAGAAGAAAATTGTTACTTAGCTGGCGGCCTTCTCCTGTCACACTGAAAATGCCAGCAGCATTATGTGATAAGCATTTGTGACAGGCATGTGATAAGCAAGTGAGTAACTTTGCACAGATATCCCTATGTTACTGATATCAAACCAAATAGAATGGAAGAGCCTGCGGTGCCACCTCAGCTCATGACCACATGTAAAGCATTGTGAGAAAACACTTGCAGCACTGCTGCAAGCCATGGTGACTTACTGATCAAGGGAAGCAACGTCTGTGTGAGGCAGCAATATTTATTGACAGTCCCACTTGCACAGCTAGGAAAAAATGGCCACAGGATCATTGAACACAGAATTTAAGTATTTCTGTTATTGCTGTCATGACTGTAATCTCAGCTCTTGTTTCCATGAGGAAGAGAGGTAGCCCGTTCTCACTCCAGGCTGTAGGCAGCCTGTTCCTATCACTCTCAAGGGTGTTGGCAGCAGCCCTCATCAGGCACAAAATGCTCTCTCAGAGTGGCTACTGAGAGCCATCCTGCTGCTGCCACCAGTGGAAATAGCACTGCTGTGTGCAAGTGGAGTGTGAGGGATAGGAAGCAGCAGCTGAGGAGGGAGAGGTTTTGCTTTTAAGCACTTAAGTCCCGAGTAAGGGGTGATGTGCATCAGCCACCCAGGTACCAGGTCTCACCTAGGAGACCACAGGTCCTTGATTATAACCCTGCAGTACACTTCTTTCCTTTGCCTCTCAGACATTCCTCCACCCGGTACAAACAAGGGGAGATTTCCTGAGAAGGGGAGAGGGCAGGGCAAGAAGTTTCAGTCCTTCTGTTAACACGACCCTGTGCAAGATGATGCACAGGATCGTTGTTGGCTGATGTGGTTGCCGAGCCGCTCTCCATCATATTTGAAAAGTCGTGGCTGTCAGGAGAGGTCCCCGGTGACTGGAAAAAGGGAAACATCGCTCCCATTTTTAAGAAAGGGAGAAAGGAAGACCTGAGGAACTACAGGCCTGTGAGCCTCACGTCTGTGCCTGGGAAGATCATGGAGCGGATCCTCCTGGAGGAGATGCTAAGGCACATGCGAGATGAGCAGGTGATCCGAGACAGCCAGCACGGCTTCACCAAGGGCAGGTCGTGCCTGACCAATCTGGTGGCCTTCTGTGATGGAGTGACGGCATTGGTGGACCAAGGGAGGGCGATGGATGTTGTCTATCTGGACTTGTGCAAGGCCTTTGACATGGTCCCGCACAATCTCCTTATCTCTAAACTGGAGAGATGTGGATTTGATGGGTGGACTGTTCGTTGGATAAAGAACTGGCTGGAGGGTCACAGCCAAAGGGTTGTAGTCAATGGCTCTATGTCCAGGTGGAGGCCGGTCACGAGCGGTGTCCCCCAGGGGTCCATCTTGGGACAGGTGCTCTTCAACATCTTTACTGA